>OZJO01022746.1:0-11342 GCA_900406225.1 Acrobeloides nanus | reverse complement strand
GTACCAATTTTTAAAACCTATTTTTCACTATTTTTGGGTTAAAAAATCGAAAATAAAATTTTTTCGCAATATTTTTTAATATTTTTTTATCGTAAAAAAATCCCGTTATTAGGGCTATCGAATGAGCCATTGGGCGACGGAAACGGATTTAAACTCGATTTTTGGCGCCATTTTGAAATGTGGTACCAATCAAAAAAACAACCTGTATATATTCTACCGTATCGTTACCCAAATTTTTTTGGAACCTAGCTAAAATGAAAAAACAAGGCATAACTATACCTTTATGGTCACTATTCCCGTTTTTTGACCCGCTGAATACAAAAATGACGATGAAAAATTCTGAAAACCTCATCCTCATGCCTAAAAATGATAAAAATGGGTATATTGGGCCATTTTAGCTCAATTTTAGAGCATTTTAGGGTTAAATCACCTAAAAATAATTTCTTTTTACGGAAAAATTGCATGATTTACCGTTTTCCACCATGCCCACAACTTCCAACGGTTTTTAGAAAAATTTAAGAGAATTTTTGAAAATAGGCCTATTTTTAGGCCTAATAGGTCTATTTTCAAAAATTCCTGGTCTTCAACTTGGTACTGGATCAATCTCCAACCAGTGAACGAATCTAATGGGTCCCCAAAAACAAAAGTTGCTCAAAACTTTACGAACTATAGGCAAACAAAAATTAAAAATTTGATCAAAAAAAGTTTATCGGTCCGAAAGCTCGATTCTTTCAGAGCCGATGCTTTAAATGATGGCGTTACAAATCTCATAGGAACTCGTTCGCTAAATTCCCTTCCTAAACTGCAATAGATCTGCATTTTTACGCTCCGAAAATATGCGAAATTGTTTTTTTAACTAGAAAACCCTTTAGAAAACTGACGCCCACTTTCAAAATATAGCAAAACATGTTTTCTTGATATAAATAAGGACTTTTGCATTAACCCAATAGCTCCATTTTATCCAAGCCGGGAGTAACAAAAACAAGTTTATTGGTAATAATAAGTGAGTTTATCGGTAATAAAATACTGAGAAGGAAGGAAATTTAGCGAACCACTCATTAATAGTAGTAAATCTTATTCGTCTTATTTTGCAATTCGTAATGGGAGATTACGGCTGTGATCTCGTTTGCTTAAATGAATCTAGAAATTCTGTTGTTTATGTTAAAGAATCGGTGCAGCAGAAAAATCGATTTTCTGGAAATAAGCTTATCATGTAGAACTGCGTTCACTGATCATTTTTTATTTTAATACCATAGGGAGCCAACCTCATTTTCATGGAGAAAAATTGCAAAAAATTGAGGTCACAGTGCAAAAAGGAACTATCCCTAGCGGAGATCGAACCCACCAACCTCTGAGGCAAAAACCCAGGTCTTTGCCACTGCGATATAGAGTACATATATTTCAAATGTCTTCAATTTCGTTATGGTTTATCGAATTTTAACTGTTCCCAGCCAGCTCACTTTTTTGCAATTTTCTTCATGAAAATGAGGTTTACGCCCTATGGTGTAAAAATAAAAAATGATCAGTGAACGCAGTTCTACATGATAGGCTTATTTCCAGAAAATCGATTTTATTGTTGATTGGTCGGAGCTCGTCTACATGGGGGGGGGAGCACCACGTGATTTTTTTTTCAACAAATTTTTTTCCGATTTTCTTCTAAAAATCGATTTTTTGGATAATATCTAGGCGAAAAATCGATTGCGCGCATTTTCGGAGCATGAAAAATTAACCCATTTTCCGCCAGAACTCAACATTGCATGCATTTTTGAAAATTTTTGCGCAAAAATGCTTAGGATGGCCTAAAACTAAGATCTGTAAAAAAATTTCCCAGACATTATATTAAAAATTCAGATGTCTGGGATGATGCATATATGCATCAGTGGCCACAAAACGGTAGAATGCTTCAAAATTAATTGTTTATAAAAAATTAGCTATAATAAGGTTACAACTGATCAAAATGAGTTTTAAGAATTGAGAAACATTAGAAATTCTCGAAAAATAAAGCTCCTTTTTATGGCATATGAAAATCTTTGAAGCATTCCGGATGTAATCCCACATCACATTTTTCACATTTTGTCTGTGTTTGTTTAGCACATGGTACACCGAATCCGAGTTAAATTAGACTACTTTGAAGTAATCTATTCGATAAAACCTGAATCCAGTGATTTTTCCCGTCCTATCGAACACTGTCAAGCACCCCCGAAGCGTTGCGGTAGAAACAAATTTTTCAAGGACGATGGTCAAGGATGCATTTTGACGCTTCGGGGATGCGCTGAATCGATTTCTCGCATAAAATAACCCTGAGAACGATGATTTTAGAAGAAAAATCCAAAATTTTTATATTTTCGCTTCAATACACACATCTATTTCCCTGAATCAGAGTCAAGGAAACATTTTCACGCTTCGGGAATGCGCGCAATCGATTTTTCGCCTAGAAATTACCCTAAAAAGTCAGTTTTTAGAAGAAAATCGGAAAAAATTTTTTGAAAAAAATCACGTGGGTGGCCCCCCCATGTAGACGAGCTCCGACTGGTCCTTGAAACCAGTATTAATCATAGATAACCTTTAAAATTTTTCTTATAGTCCATTCTAGCTGAAAATACAAAGGGAATTTAGCGAATGACCCATTACTAGTAGTAAATCTTATTCTTCTTATTTTGCAATTCGTAATGGGTGATTACGGCTGTGATCTCGTCTGCTTAAATGATGTCGTTACAAATCTCATAGGAACTATTGGTCTAAATTATATCAGTTTTGGTCTAGAGCTTATCATTGCTATAATCTCAATTTTTGGACCTATTAAAGAAGACTACAGATGGCTTTGTCTCAACCAGACAATCATTAATATGCTCATGACATGGGTGTATCAAGTATATAACTATATCTTATACAATCCTAATGTCCCCAACATCGAAGCACGTGGTTTTTTCACCTTCCTCCAAGCCATATGGACTTTTATCTATAACAACTCCAATCCAATATTATACTTGAGTTTTTTGCTGCTTATTTTATCACGGTTTATTGCGACGACTTTTCCTTTCTTCTATAATTTCCATGTAAGTGATGGAAACATCGTTCGTATCATCATTATTTTTGATATCATATTAGCGCTATATTTTGTACTAACTGCATCACTATGGCAAATTCTTCAAATCCTCACTCGAAATAGCGACAAGTCCACAAGTATTTATAACTCCATCAACAATGGGATTCTGCACATATTTTTCCTTTCCAACACCTTTCTTGTTTTTCTAGGTATTCTTATTTCCATGTTTACTTTAGCTAGATTAGTCTGGTATTTTTTATATAAGAAGAATCAATCTATAAATTTTCATCAGATATCTATTTAAATAGCAATTTTCATCCAAAATCTTTTGCTTTTTTCACTTTTTTTATCGGATTTTACGAGTTATCTCTATAGCTATTGGAATGTTGATTTGAATGAAAGTCTTAAGATTTTCGTGCAATTTAGCTGGATTATGCCTGAAATTGTCATCTTTTTTTATTCGATTGTAACATTATTCGTAATTTCCGGATACCGAGAAAGCCTTTGGTCATTTGTTCAATTTTTATATCTAAAAATTCATAACACGGTTTTTAAAAAATCTAGAAATTCTGTTGTTCATGTTAAACCAGTTGTTAATCATAGATAAACTTTAAATTTTTCTTATAATCCATTCTATATGGAAATACAAAAAACGTCTGCTGCGCGCATGAACTAGAGCTTCAAAACAGTGAACATTGTCAAGTGGTCTAAGGCGCTTGCCACCATTTTGAAGGCATAAATTTAAAGTGAATGGTTGGTCGATTTTATTCCGAGCCATCCCAATTAGTTAAATTCACTTGTTTTTTATTTCTTTCGGACGTTATATTTAAAATTGATATGAGTATAACGTACAAAAATTTTTATCAAACAGTTTGTCACCAAAATGCAAAAAATCGAAAAATTTTTGTCGCATTTCTGATATGTAATAAGATTTGATCAAGTCTAGGGGTGTTCCCGATGTTTGGTGGCTTCGTATATGGAANTAACGTACAAAAATTTTTATCAAACAGTTTGTCACCAAAATGCAAAAAATCGAAAAATTTTTGTCGCATTTCTGATATGTAATAAGATTTGATCAAGTCTAGGGGTGTTCCCGATGTTTGGTGGCTTCGTATATGGAAAATATGCAAAATTCCGAAATCGGGGTCCACCCTAATCAAAGCAGATAAACTTTGCAAGCAATTTTTTATCATAATAATGTTATAGAGTTACGATCACCTCGCAGTCTATGACGAGTATGAAAATCGTGTCGAACTAATCTCTAAGCTGGACGTCCACTTTCCAGGCTTTCCAAAAAATGTAAAAGGTGGATTTGTGGCTCACAATGAAGAGTTAACGTTGCTTACGGTGTTTACCATAAATTCAGTACAATTATACGATGTTGACGCGAAGAAACCTTATGAGAAATCTAAAAATTTAAAAGAATTTTTACAATGTTGATAAAATTTTGTATATTTAAAAAAAATTGGTAACTCTCCCTTTTCATCCGAGAGGAGAAATGCACTTTTTCAACTTTAACTCAAACTATAGATCAACGAGATTTACATCGATTAGCTACTGGTCCAAACTGGTATTGAAAACCTGTATAAAAATTCGGATATACGGTAACTGTGAACCCGAAAATTTTGATTACGTAATATCTGGATGACCCCTTAGCTGATGTCACGCTCAAATTGGGCTGAACTCATTGCCCAATATAGTAACTGTTTCACACACCGACCTGTCTCTCTGTACTTTTTTAGCCGCTTTCATAGACTTTTTCTTTTCGATAAAAACTTCAAAGTGTTCTTGGTTTGATNAATATAGTAACTGTTTCACACACCGACCTGTCTCTCTGTACTTTTTTAGCCGCTTTCATAGACTTTTTCTTTTCGATAAAAACTTCAAAGTGTTCTTGGTTTGATAACTTGGTATTAGAGACGTGTGGCCGACGTAGCGACGGCGAATGAGATGAAGTGAAGTGAGATCACAAGTCACCTTCGGGTCACTCACTTGGTACCGAATCTTGTTGCGGAATACACCGAAAAGAAAACCAAAATGTGCTTCGGCTAGTGGATTTTGGAGTCTGCTTTGACGACGATCTTTATGTCTACCCTTTTTTGTGGCTCTCAAAGCCCACTTATTTAGGATACGTGAGCTTTGAGAAAACGGTACCGTGAAACGTCAGCAGACTTTTAACTACACTGTCACTGTCTATATTATTCTTTGTATGACGTTGTTCGTTATGTCGTCATGTACCTGGAAACGAGAAGTCGTCAAGTAAATTAATTTCTTATCATGTTTATATTAATAGCTTTAGAAAATTATGTAAGATTAATATTATTATCCATAGGTAAATTTCTGGTAACTCACCAGATGAAAACGTTGGTTGTCGTCTAGGACATCTGAGGAATTGGATGGACAAAAAATTATATATGCAACAAGAGAAGAGCAAAATATTTATTTTGATCAGTTGAATAATTTTTGGCAATAAACTTTCAGCGGATTTAAAGATAGCATTAACACTCCAAAGACTGTTCGACCTGAATAGTTATTTTAGGGCAACTTTTTGTGCTGAACACGAGGCTGCAAAAACGAAAAATCGATTTTTATTATTCTTTTTCTTTAAGGATTCATGACTTGTGATCAGTTTCAAGTTGTTTCTTATTGTCTTAACTCTCTTAACTGCAAAATAAGTGGTTAACCATTGTTCTTCGAAACCTCTCCTGCTTGAAGATCAGACTATTTTTTCTAACAAAGTCCCGAAATAGAAATAGTGCTATATCACTCCAATTTTTTGATCGGCTAAGAGAATTTTATTGGATTTTCCTTTAAAATTTTTTGCCTATGATTATGAGCCCAACATTTTGGTAAGCTCCCTCAGAACGAGAGAATTTGGAGAGTGATTGTTAATGTATGTTGAGAAAGTATGTCTCAAGCTAACCTCTGGTGCTCCTCATCTCACTCTGCCGAAGAAATTGAAAAACCAAACCTCACTCAGACCTAATGGCACGCCTTTCCAAAAGTGGCTTGCTCGTCTACATGAAGCGAAAGTTGGCTGTCGTGAAATCGGATTGAAAATAAGCCATCAAGATTGGCAAAAACACCTGTTTTTAATTTTTCAACACAACATGTTAAGCTTCGGTCTGGTATATATAGACCCAAGAAGTTAATTAAATAAGTACGTTCGTATTCATATTTCCTGTTTATGAATCGATTATTTTTATAACTATAAATTGATTTAATATGAAATCATATTAATCTAGCCTACACTTTTTAATACAACGAGGAACTGAGTGCTTCTCACTCAGAGGGGAAAAGAAGTTGTATTATTATCCGTACTACGGAGCTCGGTCTCGCCACCGATATACAGGTATTTCTAATTTTTCTGGCGAGGGCAAAAACACTCGGTTTCTGCTGGGAATCGAATCTCCAATCAATTTACATAAGCCAAGAGTCTTAGCCACTCGGCCATGAGAGTAACTTCTTACTCGGCGATAAAATTGCATTATAATTTTACGTTAAAAATGATAAGGGGCTAAAAAGTTTATCTTGAAGGGTACCCCCATAATTTTTGTGTCATTTTTCTTCTCTCATCGGGCCCTATCGATTGGTATAGGTCGTGACAGAATTGAGCTTAAGGTGACAGAGATAGCACAAACAGACACATTAGCGCGTTTAATGTTTTAGGATACAGGGTAGACAAAAATTATCCGAACACATTTTATTTTAGAACACGAGCAATTAACCTCATAAGCCGAATGGGAAGAATTGCATCAAATAGTATTTTCAGCTATGCTGAACACGAATTTGCAAATAAAAAATTTTCCGGTAAAAAATGGGCTCGAAGTTAAACATATGCGAATTTGACATTTCTCCATTAAAGGACCAGTCCAGTCAGTTACAACCATATGAAAAAATGATATATTCGGAAAGATTATGAAAAATGGAGCATTTTTTGTTTTATCGGCATGTTCTGAACCGTTGTAGTTTTCGAGATAATTGCTTTTGAAATTTTGAATTTGTTACAAGCTCTTCGTTGTAATACATGGACTTTTTTGAATTTTTTGCGGAAAAATCGATTTTTGCATCAATCTTTTAAATTTTCATAAAATGAACATTGTAGCAATTTTTTATAGCCAAATGAGACGAACAAAATGACACAAAAATTATCCAATTTGAACATTGTTTTGGGTTATGAAACGAAAACATGAATCAGAATTGTCGTTTCAATAACCCAAAACAATGTTCAAATTGGATAATTTTGGTGTCATTTTGTTCGTCTCATTTAGTTATAAAAAATTGCTACAATGTTCATTTTATGAAAATTTAAAAAATCGATGCTAAAATCGATTTTTCCGCAAAAAATTTAAAAAAGTTTGTGTATTACAACGAAGAGCTTGTAACAAATTCAAACGCAATTATCTCGACAACTACAACGATTCAGAACATACCGTAAAAACAAAAAATTCTCCATTTTTCATGATCTTTCCGAATATATCATTTTTTTTCATATGGTTGTAAATTACTGGACTGGTCCTAATACCCATAACCCCGGTGTGAAGCGTTTCACGAAATGGCTAACCACTCATTTGAAAGCTGGAATCGACGCTACAAAATGCTAGATTCTTGCAAAAATTAGCAAAATTTGTCGAGATCTTGAGCAAAGATGTCAAAATTCGTGCATTGGACTCATTTTTCGTTGCAGAATTGTGTTCAGCATAGCCGAAAATACTATTTAGGGCAATTCTTCCAATTCGGCTTATAAGGTTAATTGTTTGTGTCCTAAAATGTGTCTGGATAATTTTTGCCCACCCCTTGCTTTTATTTAGTTAAATGAATACTACATATAAATGTTTGTCTCGAATATTTCCCTGGTTAAATGTTTCTATATTGAACGAGATTAATGAATATGAAGATCAGTGTCAAAATATACAAACGGTTTCATCATATTTAGATCTGGTTTTAAGACATGTGACACTTATTCCATTGTTTTTATTGATTTTAACAACTATTTTTGGAAATATTAAAGTAAGCAAAAACTGGGCCTAGCTCCACACGTGTACAAACATTCTCAAAAAATTTCGGATCGGAGCGCGTGAGAAAAAACATTAGGGTACCCTCTTATGATTTTTCGTGTGACCGCTGCTTTGTCACTGTACCACCAAGGCTTGTTGATGGATTAACGTTTTTTCAAATCAAGTACTAGTGGCACGTCACACGACGCGTCGCGCGACACAAAAATGCACTTCGCGTTGCGACAGGCTTGTTAATAGATAAATGTCTTTTCAAACCAAGTACTAGTGACACGTCGCACGATGCGTCGCGCGACAGTCTATAAACGCCAACTCGCGACATGCTCGACATGTCGCACGACATAAAATGCACTGTTGCGACGCGATGAAAGTATAAATCCCGTCTAAGGGAAAACCATTATGTATTTTTTTGGCCCTGCTTCGCTGCGCGCGACCCCACCCAATTTGGGTGGGGTTTGATGGAGGTTTGTACACGTGTGCCGAGCTCTTCTGTGTGAATTAGTGCAAATGAGTTGCGCTGATGAATCAATCTCAGATTTTGGCCTAACACATTTTACATTTTGTATTTAGGAAAACTATAAATACATTGTTCTCCATTCCACTTTACTTAATTTCTGGACATGGATCATCTATGAACTCATAGTAACGCTTCCAGATGTTACTAAAGCCAATCCATTTATCCAATTTTTTCTTTCCCTATTTACATATGCAAGTCATCTATCAATATGTTCTTTCCTACCTCTAGCCATAAACCGCTTCTCTCAATTATACTTTCCTAACTTCCTTGAAAAACTTTTCAATTCTGCATTCAGAATTATCGTCTTTTTGATTTTATACGATTTGACTATAATTTCTTATCTAATCATTATGGATGTCTTGCTTCACATATTCTTCATGGAACAAGCACTTATTGTCTTTGTAATGTTTTTAACTATCATCCTTTCCATTTTTCTCCTAATCAAAATCCATCTCATGAAAAAATTGGCCAAGAAAAGCACACTTGAAATGGAAGTCCTGAGTGATCTCTACAGAGCAGCGCTTGTATGTCTGATTCAATCAATATCTTCTTTGTTATATCTGAGTATAGTTCTTTTGTATCTTATTGCTAGTTCAAGAGTGGGTTCGCCCAAATTTTTTTTTAAAGTGTCCAAATTTTGGTTAGAGATCTATTTGATTTATAACCATTTTGCGGCAGTATTTTATGTGTGTCTTTTTATAGTGGATTCTTGTCTGATGTTGTTTGTACTGAAGACCTATAGACGTGGTTTTATCGTTATATGGAATAGGATTGTTCCAAAGAGCATGTATGTTAAAACTACACAAACACAAGCGAACAATGTTCTATTTTTAAAAAAAATAAACATATGAAGTTGATTTTTTGTATGTGTTGCACCCGATCCTAAGAATCACTCGACTTAGGGTCGGGTATCTGATCCTGAGTTGCCAGGATTGGGTATCCAATCCTGAGACGGGAACTCCGGATCGGGTACCCGATCCTGGGAGCTCAGGGGTCGGGTACCCGACTCAGAGTCGGTGATTAGGATCGGGTGCAACATATGTATTGTTAATTATATAAAATTTTTCTAGCCGTTTCGTTAGTTATTTCTGCTTTCTTTCATATGTCAGTATAGAGGTCTCAGTACCCCGATAGGGGGTCACAAAATTTTTTCCAAACTCGGGACTTGCGCCAATCGATTTTTTAGGCCCGAAAACCCCCAAAAATCAGCCAATTTGGGGGAAAAAATTTTTCGGAGCCCTAAACGGCACCCCTTTTTGCATTATCATAAAATGTTGATTTTTCTATATCTGATTATATGAGTTTATGCAAACAAACTTGCTTATTTTAAGTTAAAGGACCAGTTCAGTTAGTTACAACCATATGAAAAAATGATATATTCGGAAAGATCATGAAAAATGGAGCATTTTTTGTTTTTACGGCATGTTCTGAATCGTTATAGTTTTCGAGATAATTGCGTTTGAAAGTTTGAATTTGTTACAAGCTCTTCGTTGTAATACACAAAATTTTTTGAATTTTTGCAGAAAAATCGATTTTTGCATCAATTTTTAAATTTTCATAAAATGAACATTGTAGCAATTATTTATAGTTAAATGAGACGAACAAAATGACACCAAACTTATCCAATTTGAACATTGTTTTGGGTTATTGAAACGAAAACCCTGATTCATGTTTTCGTTTCAATAACCCAAAACAATATTCAAATTGGATAATTTTGGTGTCATTTTGTTCGTCTCATTTAGCTATAAAAAATTGCTCAATGTTCATTTTATGAAAATCTAAAAAATTGATGCAAAAATCGATTTTTCCGCAAAAAATTCAAAAAAGTTTGTGTATTACAACGAAGAGCTTGTAACAAATTCAAAATTTCAAACGCAATTATCTCGAAAACTACAACGATTCAGAACATGCTGTAAAAACAAAAAATGCTCTATTTTTCTTGGTCTTTCTGAGTATATCATTTTTTCATATGATTGTAACTGACTGGACTAGTCCTTTAAGTTAATAAATCAACAATTTTCATACTTAGATAAGGTTTAGATTTCTTGAGTTCCCTTGATTAATTTAAACAAGTTCAAATTTTCTTTTGCCATTATTTCAAGTATCTTATTCCTAAAAATTAAAAAAAACGAATTTTTGTAAATCTTATGACAAGAAAATTTTATAAGATTTACATAATTTCGAAAGAATCATCATTTTTTTAGTCTCAAATGGAAAAACTATATTCCTAAAGAATACTTTTCCAAAACTCTTCCATGTGGCCCATTTGAATTATATATCTGTAGAGGAACAGATGCTGTTTGAACTATCTCTTCACTCCATATTGGCAATAAATAGATCCAAGCATGTAAAACTTCGTCGTTAACCATTTGGATCGAATGTTTTTCACGTTTATAAAGATTTGGGTGGTCTTCGAGTCTATCTAATTCAGCAAGTTTTTTCTCATCAACAGAGTAGATCTCTCCAGTAATTTGCTAAAAATGTTTGGTGCTTTAAAGTTAACTCCCCTCCCCCACCCGTGGGCTATTCCTACCAGAGCCGAACGAAGGGGCATAAATTTCAAAAACTTTTCTCAGATACATGGTTATGCTCTTTCATTTTAGTTAGGTTCCAAAAAAAATTGCGTCTGACATTTGGGTAACGTTACGGTTAGGGGATGTCCTTAAATTACGTTTGTCAAGAGGGGGGAGGGGGGGGGTCTCTGAAAATCTAACACTCCATTAAAACTTTAAGATTGTTCTAAGGAAAAAAACTAATGGAGGGG
>OZJO01022743.1:0-17829 GCA_900406225.1 Acrobeloides nanus | reverse complement strand
TTTTTGTTGTTTAAGGACAAAATGTTGTTTTTTCAATTTTTCTATGGTTTCTTGAGGACAAACTTATTTTGTTTTTGAGAAATTCGGACTCGCCACAAAAAATGGGACCAGAAACTGTGGTCGCTCGTAGAAAATGACCAGAAAAAACCTGAGATTTGAAAAGTGTTCCTTAAGTGAAGTCCCCGAGGTAAATGAGACCCCTCCTTTAACGCGTTAAATATTGATTGACTTTTTAGAATTTTTAATAACTCTTACATGCGATCGTTGGGTCAAAGAGTTTCTTGGATAAATTTTATGCTCTCCAATACATCCCGGTTTCAAGAAATTTGCACATTTACAAAGATAAAATCCATCTCGAAGAAATAAAGCCAATTGAGCTTCACTCGTAATCTCGACGTCTGTGTTGAAAACCTGCACAGATTTTAGAAATTCTAGGCAATCATGCCAAACTGGAGTCATGATTAACAATAAGCTTTAAAAGGGGAGGTCCAGATAATAGGTCAAAAACATTTTTCTCGATATGACCTATATAGAAGTAATTTGATGCGAGGAATTGATTGCACGCATTCTCGAAGTGCGAAAACGCCTTCTTCATCTTGTTTTCGTGAAAATGTCAATTTTCAATCATTTTTGTTTCCCAGATTGTCAGAAATTTGGAACCCACCCCCCCCCAAATCGATATTTTCACGAAAACAAGGTGAAGGAGGCGTTTTCGCGCTTCGGGAGTGAGCGCAATCGATTTCTTGCATCAAATTACCCCTATCATAGGTCGGCAAAAGAGGGGGGGGGGAGTCTCCCTCTGACCCACTCACGTATGTACCCAAAATTGAAGAGGTACCATCTCATGACCTAAAATTGAGGGGGGACCATCTCATGAACCCCGCCGAACATATGAGGTGGTTCATAAAAATTGGGTGTCAGAAGACTGCCTTAAGCTAAAAAAAGGTCCTTTTTTATTAAAATCTTAGCCGAATTTAATGAGGTGGTGGGAGACCACCTCATTGGGGTCCCCCCATCTTGCTGACCTATGACCCCTATATAGGTCATTTCGAGAAAATATTTTTTGTCGGAGAATGACATATTATCTGACCCCCCTTTAAGAGTACTTTTAAGAATTGGAAATAACTACTCAATCGATTTTATAAAACTGATATAGGAGTGTAATTGATGAAAACAAAAATGGTTGTTTGTTGCAATAAAGCTGTTTGATGTTAGATGTTTATTCATCACGCGACTTTTTTTGAATGATAACGCCGAGGCAAGTAGAGAACTAATTTAATAATTGAAATAAAACTCGAAAACACCGGAAGTATAAGTATATAAGATGATTTTAGTATCTGTAGCAAATATACTTTTATTAATGAATAATATAATACTAGCTCAAAAGTACACCTGTCGGCGCACTTTTGAAAATTGAATTTTTTACCCACTTCGGGGGATACACTCCCTCCCCCATATTTATGTGCACCCCTTAAGTAAAAAGTAAAAATTATCATTGCTTCATGTTCCCCATGGTCGAAAACCCCCGAGTACCAAAAATTATCCGATTTAGAGCCATTTTAGAAATTCGCATATTTTTCAATTTTTAGGGGGTAACCCCTTAATTTTTTAATTTTTAAAAAGTTTTTGTAAAAAGTAAAATCATCATCGAGTTCCCAATGGTCGAAAACCCCCAAGTACAAAAAATTATCCGATTTGGAGCCATTTTTGAAATTCGCATATTTTTCAATTTTTAACTCGGGGTCGAACCCATCCTACATTCTGATAGTATGGCTCTTTAACCACTAGGCTAAGCGCGATAAACGGAATATATAACTTTTATATAAAAATGAAAATAGGTAATAAAAGCATAAAGTAAATAAGTTGTATATAATTTGGTAGCCCTTTAATACGAAACTATTCTAGAAGAATAAAAGACAAGCATCTAATTCCATTCCTTCTGGCTAATCATTCATTGTGACTTGGCATGCCACGTCCACCCTTGGCGTAACCAAAACCCTTGTCCGCAGCATCCGAAACTTCTTTCCAATTAGCCGGTTCTTCCTTATGAGGATCTGGCGCTTCAAAAGTGTTCCAAATCTCTCCTTCTTGGCGCTTAAAATAAGATGGTTAAAAAACATCCGTAAATATTGGGTTGTACCATATACGGTGTCCCATGTAACGTGACACTATGTTCGAACAAAAGGTATGTTCGAACTTTGATCGAACATATCTTTTGATCCATAAAATATTTTTAATGAAACTTATAGAAGATACCATCAAAATTTGCATATATTATTTTATATTTTTAAAAAACTTTGAACGTGAATTTTACATCATTCCCATGCTCCATATTTTTTAATTTTTGCATATTCCGAAAGACTAAATTTTTTCCTATAAAATTGTTTAAAAATATTTTTAATTGATTTCGTTAATTTTTTGCCAATAATATACTTGGATTTATATACAATTGTTAAAAACTCGGATTAATTTCTTTCATGGCGCAGTGGTAGAACGTCAGCCTTTAGACCTAACATATCGATTTTTTCGGTTCGAATCCCACCTGAGTCGAATTAATTTTTTCAACTTTTTTACATCATGAATTAAAAAATTTTGTTGACATTTATATAGGAAAAAATTTACTCTTTCTGAATATGCAGAAAGGAAAAAATTTGGAGCATAGGAATAATGTGAAATTCACGTTCAAAGTTTAAAAAAATATAATTTTTTATATAAGCAAATTTCGATGGTGTCTATAAGTTGTTCAGAATTGTCTTATCTCTGTTTAAAAAACCGCATTAAAAATCTTTTATGGATCAAAAGATATGTTCAATCAAAGTTAGTGTACGTTACGTGGGACACCCTGTAATTTTCCGGCTTTTGCTATTCGCATGGGATCTTTACAAAAATGACTCCTATGGGGGTTTTTCTATGCAAGGAGCCAATTGTGCGCATTGCCGATACGTGAAAATGCTTCATTGACCCTGATTCAGGGAGGGCATACGTGTATAGAAGCGAAAATTGCATAATTCAAGGTCAGGAAAATTTTTTCATGCTTCAAAAATACATCCAATCAATTCCTCATATGAAATTACTCCAGGAAAATGGTTTTTAAACAAAAATCCAACCTTCCCTGGCACTGAATCAGAGAAAAATACGCTGCGTTGAAGCAAAAATTGCCTGAACCAGGGCCAGGCAAAAGTTTTCATGCCTCGAAAATGTGCGCAATCGATTCCCGCATAAAATTACCCCCCCCCGTACGGTGATTTCAGATAAAAATACAAGACTTTCTTCTCGATGCAATTTTGAAAAGGAAAATTATGATATATGATACAACCCAATAGAAAAACTAGAGCTACTTTGGCTCTTATACCCCCTCCCCATTGAACGTGGTCAACAATCGAAGAATTTTATTTTTCGAAATTTTCTCAAAAATGATCCTATTAGGAGTAATTTTATGCGGGAAACACGTTGGTGGTGTTATTTTTAAGTAAAAATGCTTCAATTATTTAGAAAATTGAATATATCCTAAAACATTAAACGCGCTATGTGTGTCTGTATGTTGGTGTTATCTCCGTTACCTTAAGTCCAATTCCGTCACGGACTATAAAAATCGATAGGACTTAACGAGAGAAGAAAAACGACATCAAAATCATGGGGGTACCCTTCAAGGAAAATTTTTTAGCCTCTTTTTATGTTTAACGTAAGTCTTATAGGGCAATTTTAATGACAGCGATTTGGAGGTCCATGGCCGAGTGGCGAAGACGCTCAATCTTGTATAGATTGCTCTCAGGTTCGATTCCTAGCTCAGCTCAAAAGATTTTGACGGAACAAAAAAAATTAAAAAATAGTTTTAATTTATAAAAAATGGGTAAAATTAAAAATCGATTAAAATTTTAAAAAATAGTTTAAAATCTATTTTATAAAATTAAAAATTCGTTAAAAAATTTTTAAAAGGTTTTAATTTAAAAAAGAAGACTAAGAAGGTGGAGCGGGGTTCTTGGAGACTTGGAAATCTTCTCTCCTCTCGGAACGCGTAGCGCTCGGTCCCTTCCCCCAGTTTATATATAGAATCATTGAAGATAAAGAAAGTACATATTTCGAAAAAGCTAATAAGCAAAAATTCGATTTTCTAAAAAATGGAAGCGTTTTTACGTAAAAATAACATCGCCAACGTGTTTCCCACATAAAATTACCACTAATTGGATCATTTTTGAGAAAATTTCGAAAAATAAAATTTTTCGATTTTAGACTATGTTCAATGGGGTATAAAAGCCGAAGTAGCTCCGAAAAACCTTATTTCGCGTATCCGACTCAAGACGTTCTTTCTTTTGTTCTCGATCGATATCGTCCATAATAAGAAGTTGTAAGTCTCTTTATTATATTTTGGGCTAAATTTAAAAAATTACTCGCCAGAAATAAAATTAAAGCACGCAAAAGTTGGATACAAAATCAGGAAATTGTCCAAAATGCAAACTTTTTTATCCTTATTTATATATTTTCGAAAGCTAGACCATGTGGAGAGAATGAATCAGTTATTTTCGTTTTCATCTTGCATAGCAATAATAACAAAAAGGTCTAACGCTGTTGGAAAAGAGCGATAGCCAAATCAAGTCGTGGTAAACAACTCGACTTTTCTATAAAAAAGCGAATTTTGCACAGACTTACGTTTGTTATGTTTTGCATTTGTCCGTCCTTCCTGCATGTCTAACTATGTTGTTGTGTGGGTTGAAATGTGTTTTTATAGGATGGGAATTGAAAAGAAAACAAAATTTCGACCTCTTGGGATTGAACCTTTGCTGTTCAAGATGAGTTTTGCGCTACTTGCTCCTGTACCATGGGTGAGAAACTTTTTTTGTTTGGCAATAAATGCCCTAGTAATGCTGTATTTTTTGGTTGTTTTCTTATTTCAATGAAGCTATAAAAAAATATATACATACAAATAAAGTGCACATAAAAGAAAATTTGCACGAAAAAGCGAAAATAGGAAATCTGATATGCGTAATACCCAATAAATATAACTTTTCTCGGAATAACAAAAAAAGATCTGCTACTTAAAAATTTCTACATCGAACTTTCAGCATTCACATATTCTAGGGGTATATACCTATTATTACCATTACCATTGGCTAGCCTCCTTGGAGGTCTATAATCTGGGAGAGGCTTGTAATACTCACTTGTTACGGCTTCTTTCAGATAGAACTGCGGTCCTTTCAGAAAAAACCGCGGTTCTTTCTAAACGAATCTATTTCCAGATAGAACCGTAACATATATTTATTCAAAATCAAAATTTTATGGTTATGGTTATGGTTTCGGTTATGGTTACGGTTATGTTATAACCATAACATATAACCATAACCGAAAAAACCGTAACCATAACCGAAATAACCCTTCAATGTATCTACTTTTAAAAAACATTTGTAACAAGACAAAAGAGCAAATTAATAACTGACAAGAAGACAATAGATCGAACAATTTAAATTAAAAAATTGTTTCGCAAATGGCCGAACCACTGTCCATTGGGTGTCACATGTGTCATATGCCCAGGGCCCAGTTGCAGCATGATAGTTAAACAAAATTCTCCACAACCACAAAACTTTTTTGGACAAAAGACGCTTGGACAAAGACCTTTTAACAACTAATTTTTGAACAAAAGATCTTTCAACAAATAATATTTTGACAAAAAAATTTTCGACGGTACATAAGAAATTTGGCAATAGAAACGAATGCACCGCACTCAAAAAAGAGGAACGAGCGCACAGTTATTTGTTTTTGAAATAATTCAAAATTGACGTGGCGAATTCCGATGATTTTGGTGTCATTTTGAAGCTGCAATCGTAACAATCCAACAACACCAAGATCATGGCATATCTCTTTATGGTTGCTGAGGTATTTGATAAGAAGTAAAAAATGTCGATTTTTTAGAATTTTTGTCCGAAAATTGACATTTTTTACATTTTATCAAATACCTAAGCAACCATAAAGAGATATGCCATGATCTTGGTATCGTTAGATTGCTACGATTGCCAGCTTTAAAATGACACCAAAATCATCGGAAATCGCCACGTCAATTTTGAATTATTTCAAAAACAAAAAACTGTGCGCTCGTTCCTCTTTTTTGTGTGCATTCGTTCCTATTGCCAGAAATTTGACAAATTTCCGGAAATTTTTGTCAAAAGGTCTTTTGTCCAAAAAATTTTTGTCGGACGATGTATGGCACATAAACCATAACTAGCAGAAGAATATGTGGCAAAATCTTCGTCACCAACAGGTGGTTACCCTAATGTGGCCCAAACAAGACTAATGGCACCATCACATGCAGGTGCACTTGAATTATAATAATTTGTGCTTTAGATATATGCTTCGACAATTGCGACAAATGCTTCTCCGAGTGAATGTCCTGTTATCTTAAATTTAAAAAACATAGATAAAAACGCTATGGTCCAAAATTTAGAATCCCAAAATTTAGAAAATCAAAACTTAGACAACCTAAAATTTAGAAAGTCCGAAATTTAGACAAACAAAATTTAGAAACCCAAAATTTAGAAAATCCGAAATTTAGAAACTCAAAATTAGGCTTAGGTCTTAGGCTTTGGCCTTAGGCTTAAGGCCTGGGACTAAGGCCTAAACCTAATTTTGGGTTTCTAAATTTTGGGTTCTAAATTTTGAATTTTCTAAATTTCGGATTTCTAAATTTTGTTTTTCTAAATTTCGAGGGAATCGATGAAAATGGTGCCAGATCGTTTTTCTAAGAGCGCATTCAAGCATGGCAAAAAATCGTATTTTGATATTTCCCCTAATAGACTTTGGCTAAATATCTTATTCTGAGATTTTCGGATTTTCCAACGAAGTAAAAACCCTCTTTTTGGAGTTTTAACCTCGTATGAGGTACCTTCCCGTGGTCAAAATCAAAAAATTCCCTCGGATTCGAGTTCCCCATGCCAAAAAATCCCCCAGAACAAAAAAATCAGCCGATTTAGAAAACTTTTTGAAAATTCGATTTTTTACCCCTCAGGATAAAAATGTCTATTTTCCAAAAAGTTCTCTAAATCAGCTGATTTTTTGTTCTCGGGACTTTTCGGCATGAGGAACTCGAATTCGAGAGAATTTTTAAATTTTGATCACAGGAAGGTACCCCATACGAGGTTAAAATCCCAAAATGGAGGTTTTTACCTCGTATGGGGTACCTCTTTGTAAGTCATTTTTTACCATATTCCCGAGGTCTATGACAAAAAATAACGGCGGATTTGTGTTCAGTGCATAGAAAAACCCTAGGTGGATCGAAAATTTCGTCAAAAATCGACTTATATAGCCAAATATCAATAGTTTAAAATAAGGATACATGTTTGAGAACCCAATTTTTAAAGTGGGCTCTCAACAAGTTTGAGTATTGACACAAAAACATGAGTTATGCTCAAAAAGACTGATTGAATCTTATTCGTCATAAATTCTTGCTTGTTACTGAAAAAAAATTTCATCGAAAACTAGCGAAAAATGCCGATTTTAGATGTATTTTTTGAGCGCAACAACTTATGAAACAAATTAATAGTTTATGAATCGATTATTTTTACGGTTTTTTTCATGTGTAATCCTTGTTGATTTGTAAACAGCAGAGCCATCATATCAGTTGCTAATACTCGTGACAGTACCATTTATGAAAGCCATGTAAAAAACACGGTTTGGTACTTTTTAATTATTAAATTATCACTCAAATTTACTCTGTTAATTTGGCTTAAATGGCTCTCTATGTAATCATCTTGATTTGTTTCATCGTTATCATAGCCACCTTCAAATCCGAAGAATGTGACAATCAAAAATGTCAATCATGTCCGAACGGCTCAGATAAATGCCAAATGTGCATGCCAAATTCATATTTTAAATATCGAGACAACATCTATATGGACTGTTTCGATAGATGCCCAAAGAGGACGTATCCAAAACTACAAACAGAAGGAATGAAAGAATGTATTTCTTGTCATCCAGCTTGTAAGAGCAAGTGAGTTATTTGTAAAAGATTTTTTGTCCTTTCCTAGTCAACTTTATCCAATTTTGTCGAAAATATAAATAGCTTGTGAATTAAGTAAGCTTTCTATAGATCATACATCGCACTAAAAACTAAAAATACGGACCTTTTATTAAATTGTAAATCAATATTTTCTTATCAGTAGAGCAGAAAATGAGAAAGAGAACATCTAGTAGAGATGTGGCAAAGAAAAAAATATCTTTTTTAAAAATCCTTTTAGGTGTTCGGGACCAAATTCCATTCTCGGAGATGGTGGCTGTGATGACTGTGTAATTGCAAATTTCACTGAGACATCAGGACAGCAAAAAATATATCGATGCCTCAATCATACAAATAACGCTTCGGAAAATCTTTGCACTGATAACAATTTGATTGGATATTATCCAGAACCCATCTTAAACCAAACCAAAACTGAATTCGAATGTAAAAAATGTGATCCACTTTGTGCTAGTTGCATCTCGGGAGGGACAAGCGTGGAAAAGGACAAGTGTAGATGTGCCAAAGGAGCTGTCGAAAAACTCATCGATAACATAATGAGATGTGTAAAACATGAGGAAATTTTTTTTATGGAAGAACAGAAAACTGGACTTCTGAGAATTTTGAATAATTGGGGCACAACTCCCATCTTCTTGGCTATTTTAAGCATAGGAATTTTGTTGATTTTGGTTGTTGTTGTAGTACTTTTTCTTCTAAAGAAGAAATTGCGGCGCGATTCTTGGACCAGCCAAGATCATGAGCTCGTTCCATTGACAGAAATCCCAGAGCAAGTCTCCATTGAAGACAACCGTTTTAACCTGATTCCCGGAAATGAATTGAAACGAGATGAAAAATCCTTGAGTAGTGGTCATTTTGGTGTAGTTTATCGTGGCACGTGGCTAGGGAGACCAGTGGCCATAAAAGTCTTGAAAAATCAGGAATCTTCTGAATCTGTCAGAAATGCACTTAACTATGAAATCTCTATTATGCACCACGTTCGTGGAAAACATCAACATTTACACTGCTTGGTGGGCATTTGCTTGGCCAACAATGAGATTGAATTGGTATCGGAATTACGGATGGGAAGTTTAAAAGATTATCTAAGGATAAAGATCAAAGAGTTGACGACGAGAGATCTTGTCCGATTTTGTTGTCAAATTGCTGACGTAAGAATCTAATGAGCTTGTAACAAAATTCAAAGTTTAGGCTATGAGCTATTTGGAATCCAAAGAAATCATACACGGTGATCTAGCTGTTAGAAATGTGCTTGTTAAAAATAAAGAACATGTCGAAGTTTCGGATTTTGGGCTGGCTCGCTATCTTCGTGGAAGACAGGGGGCCAGCTATAGGGGCGATGTAAGCGAACCTTCACTTTGATACTTAACTAGAACCGGGAGACTGAGTGCCTTCGGCGCTCAAGAGACTTTTCAAATTTTTCGAATTTTTTCAATTTTTTGCGATTTGGTTCAATTTTTCAATTTTTTTCACTTATTTTCGAATTTTTGTTCGTTTTTTTCAATTTTTCGGATTTTTTCAACTTCTATCCATTTTTCTCGCTATAGACATGTCAGTAGGAAAATTTTTTTATGTTTTTGTACGTTTTTTACACATCTTTTAAAACCCACTCCGCCAGTAACTGGAACGACTATGTCGACATGTTTGAAAAGTTTTCAGAATTCGCCCAACCAAACTTTTTTGCAATGTATATAGATAGTTATTTACGAAAATAACTTTGGTAGGTCGGGTAATCAAGTGGTTTGCGAGGTACAGCCTTACAAACTTTGACCTGAAAGTGATGTTTTTATAGGTAGTGTGGGTTACAAAATTAGCATATCTTTTTAATCATAAATCCATTTTCTATTATCAAGGTGTCATTGGATAGCTGGGATGAAGGCATTTCAGGCCTGAAAAAATTTTTTTGAACAAAATTTTTTTTGGGTATGAAATTGCATAATTCTACAAAAAAGCATCATTTTAAAGATTGCCATTTTTCTCGAAAAGCACCCTGTATAGGAGGGTCAAGCAGAACCAAAATTTTCCTCTGAATCTCAGCTTTCAAACGGGTGGTCGACCATTTCCCGAAAGAACATATTTCAAGAGTTATGCCGTACCAAAGCCGCATAACCATGCATATTTAAATAGAAAGTGCTGTATCTCGTTGGTTTTGTAAAGTAGAGATTTGATTTGAACATAATCTGATAGCTTAGTGATGCCCCAACAACGTAAAAAACCGCATCAAAAAATCTTTTAACAGTGATGAGAAATAGAATTGAAAAAAGAACTGCTGAATTCATCAATGAAAAAAAGTTAAGTGATAAAGAATTTAAGGTTGTGAACGACTTGGCCACTGTGGCGCAGTAGGTTGCGTGTTTGGCTGTTACCCTTAGGTCATGGGTTCGATTTTCGTAAATAACTATCTATATACATTGCAAAAAAGTTTGGTCGGACAATTCTGAAAACTTTTCAAGCATGTCGAAAAAACGAGTCATTAAAGAAGCCTAGTTCCAGTTACTCGCGGATTGGGTTTTAAGCTACCTTTGGACGAAATCGACAAAATCAACATAAGACCCTTTACTTGTTAAGCTTGGCTAAACCTGTGGCTTATTTCCTGACAAATATTTTAGGCCCCATTATGGTGGATGTCCGTTGAATGCCTTGAAAATTTGATCAAAACCAGAGTTGTTGACTTTACACTCCAAAACGATGTTTGGGCTTTTGGAGTGACATGCTGGGAAGTTTTCACGTTCGCACACTATAACATTCCCTATCACGCTCAAAAAATCTACACCCCAGAAGAGCTGCTGAGATTCCTCAAAAATGGAAAACGACTCGAACATGTGGAAACGTGTCCTTCGGAGTGCTACCAATTACTGCTCAACAGTACACGATTGTGTCGATTCTAAATAAGTTTCTTTTTAGGTTGGATGGAAAAAGACCAACGCATGAGCTTTTCTCACCTTCATCGCTCTTTTGAAACAATTTTGGCCTCTATGCCTACGGTGTCGGTCAAGGCTCAGCAAAGCACATCTAACACCGCAATAACCCCTCAAGATTCGCTCCAGATTCTTCATCAGTTAGCAAAAATTCGACCGGATTTCTCATTTCCTTATGGAGCTTGCGGGTTGTATCCACTCTTGGAAGCAAAATTGAGAAAAGAAAGATCTAGGTATGAAAAAATCGACGAGTTATTGACCTCGTTGATGGAGTTCGAAATTTTTCTTGATCACGTGAAAAGAAACGCGAGAAATTTATCTTCTGAGGAAGAAAAGCTCGATTCGATAAAAAGTTGTTATAAAGCCGTGAAGGATCTTCAGTTAGAAGTCCTTATGGAATCCGTCGGTTTTCAAGAATTTGAAGAACTCCTTATTAATTATAAAACCATGATAGAATGGCAAGAGAAAGTCAAGAAAATAGCAGAATTTATAGAAGATGATCTAAGCTCATTTGTTTGGAAAATTTCTTACTTACAACTATTCCATTCGAGAAACGTTCAATTCATCCAGAATCTTCAAGGACTCAACAACGCTCAACTTGAACCAACTTTGTTCGTGATTTTTGTTTGTTGGACTGACGATTGGCAACTTTTGTCCGACAACATCGACTTGTTTACAGCTTTCTTAAACACAGAGCGACAAACCCTCGGCTTCGTGGATTTGTGCATAAATGAAGAATTTGCCCGATATTCAAGTAAAACAACTATCAAATTCTATATTAACGGACAATGCATCGACGACGACGTCTTATCTTCGGTCGTATGGAAAAACCTGACTCATATACCTCAGCAAACTGAGCCCTTAACAGTTATACCTAAAAACGAAGTCAATTTCACAGCCAGATGTCCTAAATCAACCTCTGGATGCATCAGCTGGAAGCGAGAATGGAAATGTGGAACATGTGATTCACTCATAAAAGTCGGCTTTAACGACATGCTATATTGCATTTGTGGTCAAGCTTCAGGAGATGGATTTCAATTTCGCTGTGGAGATCCGAATCATGGCCTAGAATACATGCAGTTTGAAGAGGATGAAATGAGGAGATTGTTGATTGAACAAGCGCCGAAGAAAGAGATCAGCATTTTTATTTTCGGAGAAAACACTGAATGGAATGAAAGCTTTGCTAAAGCGCTGAAAAACTTTATCAAACCATCAAAATTTGAGTGCGAAGACCATGGTTTTATCAAAATCTACAAATTTTTCAAATCGTTCCGAGATTTTAGCATAGTTGTGTTCCCCGGGTTGGAAAGAATAAAAGATTATTGGGAGAATGGGTTTTTGGAAATATTACAAAAATTTCCAACGATAAACTCCATGTGTGTTGTGCTAGAGCCAACGTTGTCGGAGCTATCGTTAAAGTTTCTGCATTCTCTAGAAAATTTTCTAGGCTTAGGCAAAGATTCCACGGCAAATTTAGTCGTTTTTGAGCATTGTTATTCGAGAGAAACCCTTGTTGGTACGATAACGAACTCTCTAGATTATGAACAACCTCATGCTAAGTATTTTTGCCTAGAGATGGAAGCTGTGAATTGTCTATTGAATAACGAAGTCGGTTTTGAAGACCAATGGCCAAGAACTGCACAAGAAATGCAAAAATTTTTCAACTATACCCTATCAACACATCCGTACAAAACCAGCAGTGCCGTGGAGAGGTTGACGAAGATTCAGAAAACATTCGAACTAACTCATGCAATACTCAAAATAGGACCAAAGACGGAACTCAATATCTCTGAAGTCTACGCAGAACTCGAACAAGTTGTGGAACTACTCGTGCACATGGTCTATGACAATCAACATCTCCTACCGAGCTATGACCTATTCGAAGACATTCTCTATTGTTATATGCAAAATGAAAAGAAGACTTTTGATGGTGACACTCAAGCGTTGTGCTTTTACAAGCTCCTCTTGAGACTGTACCGCCAACAACGAATCAAGCCGACTCCACAATATTATACTATTCCCCACAATTATGAAAGCGAGCTTATGAAACTATATTTACTACCAAATTTAGGTGTGAAAATGAAAGCAATCATAACAAATATAAAAGCTAAATCGACTTTGCAATATTTATTGGCATTTTATAAGATGAATGGGGCCGTCGAGAAGTTCAAGATGAAAGAAACAGCACAAGTGTTGACTCATTTGGATATATTGACCTATGTGATAACAAAAGGGTCTGGCATTTTAACAGAAGATGAGGTTCAAACCCTCGAGGGTGCGAAACAACAAGTCGAAGAAGCCTATTTTTCTTGTGTGACTAATAAAACTGTAAAAAATGGGCAAATATTGACTCAAGGTTGCAATTTTTCAGCTGATCTAGAAATTTCTAAACTTGCATACAAACATTTTTATGTGAGCAACGCTAAGAGTGAAGGTATCAAAACCATAAGAAACCATGAAGATCTTCAGCTTGAAATCCAGGCAAAGCAAAAAGCCTATCTACTTTATTTTCCCGACAAGATCGACTCTTTATTCTATAAAAACTTTATGCTACTATGTCAACTTTCTGAAGAACAAGAAAACACCTCATCATGTTTCATCTATGATTCGGATCATCAAACAGTGAAAATCGAGTTTTACGAAAATGGAAACTACGCTGTCGAAAATGTTCTTGAAATTTTGAAAAAACCTGGAACTATAAACCATGTTGAGCCGGCAGCACTGGTTGATGAAATATCGCCTTTTGAGAATTT
This sequence comes from Acrobeloides nanus, assembly GCA_900406225.1. NCBI lineage: Eukaryota > Metazoa > Nematoda > Chromadorea > Rhabditida > Cephalobidae > Acrobeloides > Acrobeloides nanus. Next base: position 4,165 of record OZJO01022743.1, on the reverse strand, counting down.
ATTGTCTTTACCCTGCCCTGGTGAAAATTGCATCAAGTTTAAAAGAAAATGGACTTGCTCAACATGTAACAAACCGCTTTATTTCGCCAATAACAACAACGTCTATTGCAATTGTGGACAGAATGCCTTAAATAATATTCAATTCAAATGCTGCTATTGGTTGCACAAATATTTTCTCCCGTTTCAAGCAAATCCTATTGAAGAACAACCGCTAAAACCTATAAAATTTTTGGTCCTGAAAGAAAACGACCTCCCTCTTTCACACTTCATAAACTCCATGTTAAACTATACAAAATTCGAGACTTTTGAAGAGGCTAAAAAATCGAAAGTCGTCTCCACAAAATCAACCTTTAACAACTCATACATAACTCAAATTCACCGCTTTAGTATCAAAAGCCGAGAGTTTCATTTCATCGACTCTCTCCAATATACGGATAACGAAGAGACCATAGAATATGCCCATGTGAATAGCCTCGGCCCAATCGATGGATTATTTATACTGCTACAAATAAACGCCCCCGATTCTCATAGAAATTTGAAGCAAAAATTATCTACAATTATCGATATATGCTCAAACAAAAATCTTGTATTTTTCTTTGCTCATGACTCTTATATTCCGAAGATTATACAACAGCAGGCTGAACCTCTGCTAGAAGGAATTTCATTCGATCAACAAACTGCATTTTCCTTTTTTACCGAAGCCTATAATGAACTATGTGAGTGGCATTCGGGAGCTAATCTGAACAGCAATCTGAAATTATTGTCCGAGTGTTGGTCGAACTCTAGAAAGGCAATTTTGCGACTACTCGAAGCATGCTCCCAGCCTCCCGTTAAAAGAATCTCTCATGCCAGTTTGCTAGTCCTACAAAAAACGTTAAAGCTAACCGAAAATATCAATGACATAAACTTGGACATCTTAAATCGAACAAATAACAACATCCATGTTCAATTCAATTATTGGCCAATGAGTTCAGCTTGTAAAATTGTTTGTTTGTCTGAAAAGTGTCTTCGAAAATATGAACAATCCGAAAAGATCAAGATTTCTCAATGCAAAGACAATGGGTTAGTTGATGTGTTTGAAGCTGGAGACGAAACTTGGGCCATCCTACAGCCAAAAAATAAGAGAATAGTCAAAAACTTGTGTAAAGCATGCAACTGTTTAGCGAAACAACATGCACTAACAATGCTAGAAGAGTTAGGTGTGGTTGAAGAGAACGCCTCACAGCTCATGGAGATCTTATTATCCGAAAAGGTTCAACTATCAAGAACACAAACTAAAATCGAGAGTATTATACAAAGAAAACTGGCATCAATTTCGGAGATAGAGACCATAAAAGAAGAGTTGTTTTCGATGCCAAGAGTCGGGAAGGACTTGTACAAATTGTATATAGAACAAATTAGAAAAACTTTAAAAGAAAATCTCAAAAATATTGAAGTTATTAATTATATTGATTCGAATTAGATACTGTGCATCCCAACTAAAACAAGCAAGCAATTCATTTGGAGTTTTTTCGGCATAAATGAATGCAACTTCATGCGGTTTTGTGCGTTAGTCTATGCAAACTTTGCATAGAAAATGAGATGGTTTCTTGCGCTTAGAAAGCTCCAAACGAACAAGATCACTAGTATCTGGGGCACACTATAATGATTAAAAAAATTATATTAGCTATTAGACTTTGCAATGAATGAATTAGAGATTTTGCAATGAATGAAGTTTTGTAATGAATTAGAGGAGTTCAAAGAAGAAATTTGAAGCAGCTGTACATAATAGAGCTTTAAAGGACCAATCCAGTCAGTTACAATCATATGAAAATGATATATTCGGAAAGATCATGAAAAATTGAGCATTTTTTGTTTTTACGGCATCCTCTGAATCGTTTTTCCCATCGAGATAAATGCATTTGAAGATATGAACTCGTGTGCATGTTATCGTTGTAATAATCAAACTTTTTTGAATTTTTTGCTTTAAAATTGTGAAAAAATAGCATCAATCGACAGGGAATTTTATGCTGAACAACTTTGCTAATTGAAGTTTACGTAACAAATTATTTTCTCCGATCAAAAATGCAAAATAAGTTTCAATTTTTGAATTTTTGTATATTGAAACGAAAACCCTGCATGAATTTATTTTGCATTTTTGNAATCGACAGAGAATTTTATGCTGAACAACTTTGCTAATTGAAGTTTGCGTAAAAAATTATTTTCTCCGATCAAAAATGCAAAATAAGTTTAAAATTTTGTGTCTTGAAACGAAAATCCTGCATGAATTTAAACTTATTTTGCATTTTTGATCGGATAAAATCATTTTTTACGCAAACTTCAATTAGCAAAGTTGTTCAGCATAAAATTCCCTGTCGATTGATGCTATTTTTTCACGATTTTAAAGCAAAAAATTCAAAAAAGTTTGATTATTACAACGATAACAATACAATAGTTTACATTTTCAAATGCATTTATCTCGATGGAAAAAACGATTCAGAACATGCCGTAAAAACAAAAAATGCTCAATTTTTCATGATCTTTCCGAATATATCATTTTTCATATGATTGTAACTGACTGGACTGGCCCTTTAATCTTTGTAATTTTTCAGAATGTTTATAAATTCCAAAATTAAAGGGACGGTGCACGCTCTAACAATTTTGAAGAACAGATTTTTGTGTCCGTTGTAGGACAGTTGGTCGACTTAGGTAGTTTTAGGTATTTGGTCAGAATTAAAATTCCTTTGCTTTCATGGCGCAGTTGGTAAAGCGTTAATTTTACAGTCGGAAAGGCGCAGATTCGATCCCCGACCCCGCTTAAATATTTTTGCTTTTTCAACAAATGTTCTTTTTTGAAAAAAACGAAAAATTGAATAGAATTGAAAAAAATCCGAAAATTTGATGTAATTGGAAAAAATCGAAAAAAATTGAATCTTTGGCATCAAAGCGAGGCCGAGCCCTTGGGAGCCGAAGGCGCTCGGTCTCCCGGTTCCTCATAGTTAAAAAATTAAACTACCTAAATATGAGACAAAAATTATAATCCACAAAAATAAGTACCTGTTTTAAGGTATATCCGGAATAAAATAAGTTCCTGATCGGCCAAGTGTCCGGGTCGGTCAAATATCCAGGTGGACCAAGTGTCCGAGTCGATCAACTATCCGGCATTCTTTCGTGCCAATAATTAGATCTAATTGCAATTCAGACAATTCTGTTGAATTTGTGATTGTTTTTCAAAAGTTTTTTGTTCCAACTTTTTTGAAACGCTTGAAAGAAAAAGAACCAAAATTTTTGTATAAAAAAATTTCTATTTTTTCAACAAAGCTTTCGAGCATTTCAAAAAGTTTGAAACAAAAAACTTTGTTGAAAAACATTTATAAATTCAACAAAATTGCCTGAATTGCAAATAAATCTAATTATTAGCACGAAAATCTGTTCTTCAAAATTGTTAGAGCTTGCACCGTCCCTTTAATCTAATTTTGTTGCCCACATTGAAAACAATTCAAATTCCCGGCTATCTATTTAGAAAATTCGAGACAATTCTTTTTTTATCAATACCTTTTTGAATAACTGGCCTAAAATTTCTTGTTCCTTGATCTTTTAGCAAAACCTTATCACCAATGCCTCTTCAAGAAACAGATGAAGAAGTAGAGAGAGTATGCAGAGTATTTGTAATTATTGGTCGTAAAGCATTTTCACAACGTGATCGTAAAACATTTTCATAATGTACCTTATACTTTGCAAGTTTTTTGCAATATTAAGGGCCTCTCTATACTTCAAGTCGCGAGCGCCAGACAGCCTGCGACTGACCCCTTATCGAAGTCAAAAGTTGTCGCAAGCCAATTTTTGGAGGTCTTTAGCCGAGTTCTACTAATTTTTCTAGCTTGCGACAACTTTCTTATTCCGGAAGGGGTCAGTCGCAGAGCTCGCGACTGAAGTGTAGATAGGTCCTAATCATAATTGATAATCTAAATGTTTTTACCCATTTTTTAATCCTTATCATTCAAGCATTTGTTAACACCCCTGTTATGATACAATAGGTTCGATAAGAGTTAAATTTTAAGCCTAAGTCTTAAGACACGGTCTCTGTAAGGATCACCGGGCCAGCGGGTCAAGGGTCAGGGATTTTTTTTGTGTCCAATAAAATCGATAGGATATTGGTCCCTGATCACGGAATCGAGAAAAAAAA
>OZJO01022736.1:0-12512 GCA_900406225.1 Acrobeloides nanus | reverse complement strand
TGTTTCAGAATTTTTCGATGCGCGCAATCGATTCCTCGCACAAAATTACCCCTAAAAATGATTTTGTTGGGGTTAAAGCTTATAACCCCTAATTTTGACGCAATTTTTTTCATTTTTTGACCCCCGGAAAATTTTTTCAGAATTTTTCGATGCGCGCAATCGATTTTTCGCATAAAATTACCCCTAAAGGGTCACTTGTTAAAAAAATTCAAAAAAATTTTCTACTCGACCCTAATTTACACCCCCCCTTTAAAGGAACACACTCGACAGCAGCGTTTTTCGTGCAGTCTTTGTAAGGCTTGTTTTCAGCTCTGGAAAAGCCGTTTTCGACGCGGTTTTTTTCAGTATTATAGATTCTGAATATGATATTATTTTCCCCTGAAAATCAGATTTTTCGTGTAGAAACTTAATTTTTTAAATTAACATATTATTTCAGATGTTCGAAAATCGTTATTTTTTCACCATTTTCGATGTTTTTTAGATTAGAGTTTTCAAGCATGAACTATCACGTGGTGAGGTCACTTTATGACCTAGACCTTGATTTTCTCTGTTAAAGCACAACCAATAGGTCATAAAATGATCTCACCACGTGATAGATCATGCTTAAAAACCCTATTCTGAAAAAAACCGCGTCGAAAATAATGAAAAAATAACGATTTTCGAACGTCTGAAATAATATGTTAATTTCAAAAATTAAGTTTCTACACGAAAAACCTGATTTTCAGGGCAAAATAACATCATATTCGAAATCTATAACACCGATTCTATAATACTGAAAAAAGAACCACATCGAAAATGGCTTTTCTAGAACCGAAAACAAGTCTTACAAAAACTGCACGAAAAACGCTGCTGTTGAGCGTGTCCCTAACTTTGTTCGATTATAATAAAATTTATCTAATCAAAATCTTAACAATCTATTACATGCAAAATCGTGACTACTAGAGTCTAAACTAAAATGATCTCCTAATAAAAAATTCGGACTAGAACTCTGAATGATCACACCATTTTCGACTTCAACAACTTCTTGCTTCTGGCCCATATTGGGCATGAATGAAAATTTCGGCGATTTTCCATAAATCCATTCCCAGCTTTGAAGTAGTTTTAAATTCTCTTCCACCCCATCAAATGTTCTATTCGAAATGCTTTCGATTGGGCTAAGAACAACATCCTAAAAAGAAGCTGGCTATTTTTTCATTCGTCTAGCGAATTGAAGACTTACATCACATTTTGATTGGAAGGCATCGATTAGAACCTGTTCTATACGATCAATTTGAATATCCTCAACTTCTTCTTTTAAAAACCCAACAGCTTTCGCTGGTACACTTAGAGTGGCATTGGTGCTAATCATGGCCTAAACTTGAAACATAGGATTAGGGGATGCACAAGTGACAATTTAGAGATGGGATTTTTCCGAAAAACGGTTTTCCCATTTTTTGTACCTCCAAAAACATTATGCTTACTTTATTCGGTGACTTAAGTGCCTGACTTAATCTATATTTACAAACATCAACCAGTAGTGTAAAATGATGATATGCTCTTCCATGAGAAATTCGTGCTGCAGTTCCAGAGATCTTCCTTGAACCGGGTTCTAACAAAAGATCATCTCGTACATTCCTTATGATCTAAAAAGCTTCATCAAAAATTATGATTTAAAAAAAGCTAACGTTCAACATACCTCAGTTCCTAAATTAGCATTCAAAGAATCAGCAATCAAGTCCAAATTAAAGCGGCGGTTATGATTTTTATGAGTTGTTAGTATTGAGATATTTAAATTGCCTAAAAATACTCGTCTCAAAGTATTCAATCCAAATCTTATATTGCCTGTATCATGATAAACGGTTCCACCACCACTGTGTCTTCTACACAAACTTATAGAATTGTCCAGCAGATAGTTTAAATTTGCCTCCATCCATGGATTCTGATGCCGACCTATTACAACTGCAGGGTTATTTCTAAAAAAATGCCTTGATATGAACAGGGCCGTAAACCTCCAAAATTTCGGAGAGGGAGCCTATCCTACTATTGGGTTGGTGCATAATTAATGCGAATTTTTGCTGTTATATTTTATTTAAATAAATAATCTGAGTTGTTAGCATTGAGATATTTAAATTGCCTAGAAAATACTCGTCCTCAAAGGGGGGGGGGTCCCATTCTCTGCATGGAGGTCCAATCAGCACCCCTGCCTACCTATGGTTTAAAACAATATATAACGCGTGTTAACCTATTTTTATACCCTGCTAATCGTGCACAAAACAGTTTTCGAGTTAAACGAAAATTCAACCTATTGTTTTTACTAAATTTTTGAAAAAGATACCTCCATAATAACAAGGCCATATCATTGTTCTGTAATTTATAATGACGAAATAACCACTCTTCTAAAGCAAGATTCTCAAAAATACATCGTGAGCTTGAAAGAAAAATATTCCCGTAGCGAAACTGGGTAATCATAGAATTAAATAACTGTTTTCCAGAAGATACACTAAAAAGGATATAAATGCCACCACTTGGATAAAAAATCTGGCATAGACAAAACGGCACGGAACGATGTTGTGTTTTCCGGTCAGTAGCGTATCCAGGGGCAGGCACATAGCGAGAGGGGAAATCCGGACAATTGCCTCCCTCCAAAACCGAAAAAATAAAAATTTTTCCTAATGCCCCCTAAAAACATATTTTGCCCAAAATTTTTGAAATAATTTTTTTATATTTTGACCGCAAGAAAGGGAAGAATTGTCCAGGGGAGCAAACCTGCGGTGGCAAGGAGACATTTCCCAAGTTAGCCTCAAGGCATATTTTTTCGGGGCTATTTGCCCCGTGGGTATGTTTTTTTGTACCCACGGGGCAATTAGCCCCGAAAAAACATGCCTTGAGGCTAACTTGGGAAATGTCTCCTTGCCCCTGCGGTAATTTCATAAAATGGCCAATTCGACCCTTTCCTGCGGTCAAAATCAAAAAATTCCCTCAGATTCGTGTTCTCCATGTCGAAAAACCCCGAGTACAAAAAATCAGCCGATTTGGAGAACTTTTTGAAAATTCGATTTTTTGACCCCCAAAGAAAAATTTTGAAAAAAATTTTTTTGCTCGCACAGCGTTAAAACAATTTTTAAGTGCATAAAAAGTAATATATAAATAGCATAAATAATCATGTTTTTTGACGATTTATCAGTGTTCCCATTTTTGGCACCACTTTTTTATGGACTGATTTTCAATCCTGGAGTATCGTCATTTTCTCAACACTTGTTTGAGAATACTACATAATTTGAAATTGGTTAAATACTAAAACAAATATTTTCAAAATGTAATTTTTTATTTCATCTTTTTTGAAAACTTTCTACATCTCGAACTTTCAATGGATTGAAGGGGTGTACGAACAAAAGTTTGGAAATCTCTTAGAAGCCCCGAAAAAAATCGCTTAATCTTCCTAATGATGGGCGCAGTCGTGAAACGTATTTCACGACGATTTTCGGACGCTAGCCGTCCGGAAATTATAGTATTTCCGGGAGCTATTTCAATTGTTGACTAGAGAAAATAACGAAATTTTTTTTGTAATTTTTAAACAAATACAAGGGGGTCAAAAGTCCTCACCAAGGGGCAAAAGTCTTGACGTTGTCAAAGACGCTGAAAAGGTCTCGTCCAGAAATGTCGAGAAAACACGTTTTTGAAATGTCAAGACTTTTGCCCCTTGGGCAAGGACTTTTGCCCCTTGGACGAGGACTTTTATCCTCTTGGCAAGGACTTTTACCCCCCTCTTGTATGCCTAAGGACCGTCAGGGGTTTTCAGATCTCGACAAATACAGGAGGATATCGGGTCGGAAATGTTTTAAGAGACGATATTTTGAAAATTCGAACCTAGGTGGGAGTACAGGGTGGTGCAAAAAAAGTGGCAAAAATGGTCATTTTGGGGGCATTTTTTCGGACTCAAAAAACACTCTTTTTTGTCATTTTAGGGGTCAAAAAATTTTTTCGACGTCGGATTCGTGTTTTTCAACCATTTTTACCCCTAGAAATGATGTTTTTAGAAAAAATTTTTTTGAAAAAATGACCATTTTGGCCACTTTTTTGCACCACCCTGTAGTGTTAAACAGTTCGAGCGCACTCCAAGTTGAATTTATAAAGTGAGATTAATGCATGGGAAAGTTGTTTAAAGTCATTCTTATTCAAAATTCGCGTCGCAAAAAATTCAAAACCTTTTCCGAAGCTCAATACCATTGATTTTACGTGTATTTTTTGAATTTTCTAACCTCTCTAAAATACCCAGATAATTTTTTTCGGCCAAAATTTCTTTCTGGCAGATGTATTTCAATATGGAGAACATTTCTAACATGGTTTCAAAAAAATCCGAGAAAAATTTTTTTCGATCTCATTTCTACTCCCAGGTGTAAAAATGGCTTAAAAATCGAAGTTTTGTCCTGAGCCTTTAAATAAAAAGCGTACTTTCATGGGAAAAGTCTATTTTTCGGGTCAAAAGCACTTCCTAGGAGTAATTTATAGCCGAAAAACACGATTCCGATGTTTAAAAAACCGCTTTCTTCACAAAATACGAGTTTTTGACATTTTTCTTGTTTTTTTTTTAAAGAAAAACGTTCGAAATGTCAAGTTTTCGAAACAACTCTTACGTGTTTTGCTAATTTCTATCGTTGAAATTTTTGACACTAAAAGTCCTTGTTAATTTTTTAGTATTGTTAACGAAGATTATTATAATCAACTATGCCGAAGGTTTTCGTCAAATGGGGCAAAGAAAAATTCGAGTTAGAAGCTGATCCCGCTGAAATGCCATTGTTATTCAAATCACAGTTATTTGGTCTTACCGGTGTACCTCCAGAGCGCCAGAAAGTTATGATAAAGGTTTAGTTTTTTTAATAGCGTTTAGAATTTTGTTTTTTTTGTGGCGCCACCAAGGGTGGTACAGAATAATTGGAGCTACTATCGACTCTTGTACCCCATTGAACGTGGTCTAAAATCGAAAAATTTTATTTTTCGAAATTTTCTCAAAAATGATCCTATTAGGGGTAATTTTATGCGGGAAGCACGTTGACGATGTTATTTTTGCGTAAAATTACTAAAATGATGTTAAAAATTGCAAAAAGTATGTTATAGAATCATTGAAGACAAAGAAAGTACATTTCGAAAAAGTTAATATGCAAAAATTCGATTTTCGAAAAGAAAGATTTCTTTGAAAAACTGCAAAATTTGCGATTTTTCAAAGAAACTTGACTCCAAAATCCTATGTTTTGACTGAAAATTGCATTTTTCCCAAAAAGTCCCTAAAATTGAACTCCCAAAAATGTCTTCTAGAGCACTAAGACCTATCATAGAAATTCGAGGGGACTTAAATTTGACCATAAATAGTTGCAGCAGACTCTCCTCTATTTTTCTAGGGTTTTAATTTAACTTTTATAGGGAAAAACTCTTCCAGATGATTCGTGGAATGGTATCAGTCTGAGCAATGGAGCAACTATAATGATGATGGGTAGCAGTGAGGCTGTACCAGAGAAACCTGTTTATGATAAGAAAGGTGCAGATAATGATTCTGCGAACGAAGAAGAACAATTAGTCTACCCAAAGGGTTTAAAGAACTTGGGCAATACATGTTACATGTATGTTTTTGCCGTTGAAGGCTAATTGCTTGCGTTGCGAATCAAAAGCCACGGAGCTACCACCGGGGCAGCCACGTGAAAAATTTTTTCTGGAAAGATCCCTCTAGGAGAAAAAACATGCGGAGCAAAAAAAGTTAGACCAAAAAATCGCATTTTTTGCGACTTTTCGCTTCAATACACAACAAGTCTTCCCTGAATCAGGGAAGCGTTTTTCGCTTCGAAAATGTCATAAATATCTAAAATTTAGGAATGCAACTCTTCAATGTCTTCGCGTAATCCCTGAATTAGAAGAGTCGTTGAAATCGTACTCAGTTCAACCGGCTACTCCTGCACCATCTAAACTCATAACTGCATCAGTGAAGAATTTGTTTCATGATTTGAAGGTCAGTCAGGAGCGAGATGGCGATTCAGTCGTGCCATTCATTATGGTCAACGTGCTTCACTCTACTTTCCCACAATTTGCAACTCGTACTGAGCAGGGAATTTTTCAACAGCAGGATGCGAATGAGTGCTGGACAGAAGTTTTGCGTATGCTTGCAAATGAAGTCGATTATAAACCGCCGTATGCTGAAAGTTCCGTAAAGATTGCACAATTTCTCCAAGGACAATTTGCTGTTAGTCTTACGAACTTAGAAGATCCAGAAGAACCTCCAACGTCAACGACTGAGCCATTTATGCAGGCATAATATTTATCTTCGGGCACTTAATCGGAATGCCCTTATGGGCCCACGCGCATTCCCGGAGCGTTAAAACGCTTCCGTGACCCTGAATTAGCATATTTTCGCTTCAATACACATGCCTCTTTTCAGGATCAGGGAAGCGTTTACAAAAATGATCAAAAAATCAGTTTTTCACTTGAAAACCGACTTTTCATACGTTTTTCTATGCAAGAAATCGTTTGGGAATGCGCGCAATCGATTAATTTTAGGCCAAGAGTGTGTGTGTTCCGAATAAGTGCCCATCTTCGATTACATTATTCACAGCCTATTTTTAGCTAAGTTGCTTTCTGACTCAAGAAGTTAAATATCTCCAATCTGGTATAAAGAGTAAATTGATCGAAGAAATTGAAAAGCACAGTGAAAACCTTGGACGAAATGCGAGATATGAAAAGAAATGCCTAATTAATCGTCTTCCCGCATATCTTTCTATACAAATGGTTCGGTTCTTCTACAAAGAGCGTGATAATGTAAGCTTTTATTTTTCGTGTGTTTTGTACGCCAATTTTTTAGGTGAACGCTAAAATTTTGAAAGACGTCAAGTTTCCCATTACTCTCGATTTATTCGACATGTGCACCCCTGAATTACAATCGAAACTTTTGCCAATGAGGGAAGCTTTTAAAGTAAGTTTGTTCTAACGCATTATTATAGACTATATGGGGACAAAAAGTTACGGGACAACTGAGAAATTTTTTTTCGGGAATGTGCGCAATGGATTGCCTGCATAAAATTACCCAAGGAAGATGATTTTGAGGCAAGAAACCCAAAAATTTTTCGATTTTTGCTTCAATACAAAACACTCATTTCACTGAATCAGGTTCAGAGAAGCGTTTTTAAGCTTTGGGAATGCGCGCAATTAGCCCCAGTAGGGTCATTTTTGAAAATTTTTCGGAAAACATGAAAAATCACCCAAATTTCGATTTTTTTTTGTTATATACCCTGTAAATATTGTTTAGGACTATGAGGATAAGCAAATTGAAAGAATGCGTCAAGTAAAATTGGGTGAACTTGAACCTCAAAAACCAAACGCCGTCTTTGAATATGAGCCGTTTAGCTTTTCTGATGATCCAGGTTCAAATAACAGCGGCTTCTACGAATTAAAGGTATCACATTTTATTGTATGAGAGAATGGCGTTAGCGTTAATTGATACTCCCATCTATCTTCTATAAACCAACATAGATTAATCCTGACGACGAAAATTTTTTAGGCCATTGTTACACACAAAGGACGTTCGAGTAACTCTGGCCATTATGTTGCATGGGTACGATTAGCTGAGAACAAGTGGGCTATGGTACGTTTTACAACCGTATATATCCATTAGGGGGAGGACACTGGCCCGGGAGGGTGGGTAGATGATTTTTGTGATATTTTTTTGTCTACTTGGGTGGGTGGATGAAATTTTATCAAAATTACCTTGGTCCCCTGTTGATTTTTTTCTCAATATTTTAAAAATTTCACGTGGGTGGGTAAATTTTCCCTACTGGATATGTTGCTTTAAAAACATCTCAATTTTAAAATTTGATGAAATTTTTTAAAGCTTGATGATGATCAAGTACATCCAGTGTTAGAAGAAGACGTTCTCAAGCTGTCTGGTGGTGGAGATTGGCACTGTGCTTATGTGTTGCTATATGGACCGAAGCGTCTTAAGAAGATGTGAGAATTTTCTTCGGGTTTCACACACGATTTGACTACTTTTTTGTTGTTTATTTTGAATGTTAAGTAATAAAAAATACGAGTTCAAAATTCGCATATTTTTCAAACGAGTTTAAAAAGATGTTGCAACAAATTCTTCACTCTCAACCAAAAGATGTTCTTGATTTATTGTTTTTAAGTTAATTAGGCACATCCCTATTAATTAACGTGTTACTCTGAGTTACGTAACGTTTATTTTTTGTTGAATAACAAATACAATCCTACGAAAGATCTGGATACGAAGGATCCCAATAGTCTGGACAATAATCTGGATCATTCGGCGGTTCCACTGGGTATCCACGCGCCATCATCCTACACTTATGCTCATGTAATCTAGGCCATGCTGCATCAGCGCTTTGTGTTTGTGCTGGATCGGACCACAGTCGTTCGGCTACGGCCGAAGCTCTCGGCCTAAATATATTCATATAGTTGCTTTACAAACGTGTATGTTATAAAAACATGCCATAAACGAGGAATAAGATTAGTGCCATCAACAAATTCGCCCCATAAGGCAGCTTCTCCACCCAGTACTAAATCAATTTGAGCTTGAGAGCCACCAAACGCAGTAGGATCGCATTGATAATACATTCCACGCTGTCTCATCTCACTATTATCCACATATCCCCAGTCGGCACCATATTTAATATAATTCAAATACCAACAAGAGGATAAAATTGCATAATGTCCCGCAGCCGTAACTTGATACATTTCCTAATGAATTTTATGTTATTTGTAAAATTCCGAATAAGTCTTTACAGGATGAACAAAAAATCGTACATTTGCGTTTTTTGGCAAAAAATTTTCAAAAATTGTATGAAAATACTCTTTATAAGTGATTTTTGAAAAAATTTCGAGTCGAAAAGCATGAAAAAATCGCCCAAATTCCGGTTTTTTATACATCTTGTAAAATCGAATACTTACAGACATTACATCATCGTATGTATCCCCTTTCCATACATGTGCTATAGAAGATGGCGGCTAAAAATCAAATTTATAATGGCCAGTTTTTAGCCTTTAAGATATGTCAACTACTTACAGCAACGCCGCTATCCAATACCTCCTGCCAGAAAATCATAGAAGTGTTGCTACGAGAAGTTTTCACCAGTTGGACCAACTTTTGAAAATAATAATTTAGCAATTGGGTGGTATCTTTACCCATGCCATGTTGTTGCATCCAATTCAATACATCCGAATTACGATACCTATATCAACAAGAAATGTTTTAAAAGATGAAAGTAATTCTATACCAACACTCAAGCATGTAAGAGGCTACTTCATCACCGCCAAAATGCATATAATTATCTGGGAATAAATTTAACGCTTCCTATAATATATTGGGTTCGAAAATATCTCAACTTTATTCTACTTAATCTCGACCCAAAAATCCGTTTTCGACATAAAAATTTTCAGTATTAGATAAGAATGAAAGCCCAATTTTTTGAAAAGTCTGGATATTGACACGAAAACATGACTTATTTTGAAAAGACTGCTTGGAACGATCCATTCAGCATACACTCTTACCTAATACTGAAAAATTTTTTTGTCGAGAACGGATTTTTGGATCTAGATTTAGTAGAATAAAGATAGATGAGATACTTTCCGAACAACCCAATATGTTAGATTTTAAAATCTATTATGACCCATATTTTTTATTCGCAAGAGTCAATTTTTGATAAAAAATTTCTTACATCAAAAAATTGCGTCAAAAAATCCCAGTTGGCATCTTTTGTCGGATCTATAATGTTGCCGAGAATTGTATTTTGATAATTTTGGTCATAACATAGAGATAACAGACCAGGCATTCCAGCACCCCAAGCCCCAGTATGACCTAAGAAGATTTTCGGAGCTACTTCGAAGCTCGGCTCTTATACCACTGAACGTGGTCGAAAATCGAAAAATTTTATTTTTCAAAATTTTCTCAAAAATCAGTTTTTTCGAAATATGTACTTTCATGTTCGAAAATTCGATTTTCTAAAAAATGGAAGCGATTTTACGCAAAAATAACATCGCCAATGTGTTTCCCGCATAAAATTACCCCTAATAGAGTGATTTTGAGAAAATTTCGAAAAATAAAATTTTTCGATTTTAGACCACGTTCAATGGGGTATAAGAGCCAAAGTAGCTCCAGATTTTACTAAGAACAGTCTCATACCCGGAGTATCAAACTCAGGGACCACACGGATCCCACGTAGCCGAGCATAAGCAATTATGTCTTGAATTTGGCTTTGAGTGTAGACATGTTTTGTGGTATAAGCACCCTAAGAACAGGGTTTTAAAGGAGGCGTGTGAATCCTGTCCGTATCAGGCAAAAAAAATTCTTGATTTTTTCGGACGAAACTCACACTTTAGTGTCCACACATGCTCAGCGTCATGATAAGTGTTATGACACGCATCATAATGCGCGTATCATGCCGCATGTCATAACACTGCATAATGATGCAGTGTCATGACATCCAGTATGATACGTATCATGACGCGCATCATGATGCGTGTCATAACACGTATGATGAAGCGCGTAATGATGCGTATTATGAAGCGCGTCATGATGTGCGCCAGGACACGTATCATGACGCGCGTCATGACATATGGCATGATACGTGTTATAACGCGCGTCATGACACGTATTATGACGCGCTTCATCATACGTGTTATGACACGCGTCATGACGCGCGTATCATGCCGCATGTCATGATACTGCATCGTGACGCGCGTCATGATACGTGTCATAACACGTATGATGAAGCGCGTCATGCAGTGCCATGATATGTGGCATGATACGTATTATGACGCGAATCATGATGCGTGTCATAACACGTATCATGAAGCGCGTCATGACGTGTATCATGACACGCATCACGACACACGTCATGATACATGTCATGACGCGCGTCAAAAATCAAGAAATTTTTTTGATCCGATACGAACAGAATTCACACGCCCTCTTTAAGAATGATTTTTATCAGGAAATTTGTGTACTTTAGCGGATAAGTCTGGGAAGCGTTTTGATTCATAAGGAAAGGCTTCACTATCTGTTAAGTGCCAATGGAAGACATTCATTTTGTTTTGAGCCATAAGATCCTATACAAATCATATTTTAATATATATAAAAGTTATAGGGTGCGTGAAAAGTTCGTGAAAAGAAATTTTTTTTTCGTGTACCTTCAATTTTTATAACATCTTTTAAACTTGGCTTGGTTCTTCATCGCCACAATGTAGTCGGGAAGTGCGTCCCAAAACGTTCGCATCACAGAGCTATCGAGTACCTTCTTTTGAGCAAATGGTACTAGGAGCTGCAGGTTGTGTCCAGCTCGAGTACTGTAACGCTGATTTTGTGGGGCAAAAACGCCATCAGGAAGTAGTCTCCGGCCGTGCACGTATTGATGAGTGTGAGATGCAATCTTCTTTCTATAGCCAGTTGACTTATCAGTTTCCAGTTTAGGTTGGTGAGCAGAGTTTCGTAGGGTGCCTTGAAATTATTGAAGACGATCTTTGCAACAAACTTCTATATTCATTCGACTTTGTCCTGAAGAACGACTTGAGACGGATACCATGCTTCAGGTGCATAGTTCAACTTCGATTGTGATTCTGAAATTCACATATTCACTTCTTGAATCGCTTTTCATCCAACTTCGTCGATTCTTCCATTCAACGCTTATTCTTCATGGCATTGCACAACACATGCTGCCGCTTCCCAGAATGCTCCAAACCGATTAATCCAATGCATTCTTTTCAGGTATACGAGTTGGCTATTCCGGGATTGATTTCCCTTTTTCATACAATTTGATTTCCTTTTTTCATACAGTTTCACTATTGCTGATCGAAATTCAGCCATTTTGCTACAAAATATAAATGGATGCTCACAAAATAACAAAAAATAATTTTAAAAAAAGCACAAAAATATTTTCTAACAGAAGGAGGATATTTTGAATAATTTTTGCTGTTTTGTTATTGTTGTATATTGCTTGTTATAAAAATTCAATCACAAACTTTTCACGCACCCTGTATATGCTTTGCCCCTTGCTCATCCATACATAAACCCGTCTCGAAACATTTTTACTTACCAAATTCCTTTTAAGAATTGAAACGGACAAAAAATGGCGGGATGAATCTATCATTACACCTCTATGTGGAAACCTTGGCTTATCACTTATAGTCTGAGTGTTAACGAACCACTAAATGTGAGTTATATATAGGTACTACTTCGGATTAACGACCGCAAAAAAGCACACACGGAACTCGAACCCTGTACCATTTAGATTAAAAATACAGGCCCAGAATGGGCTCATTAAGGCATGACTATACTTTTATGGTCACTACCCCCGTTTTTTGACCCGCTGAATCCAAAAATGACGATGAAAAATTCTGAAAACCTCATCCTCATGCCTAAAAATTCGTATGAAAATGGGTATATTAGGCCATTTTAGCTCTATTTTAGAGCATTTTAGGGTTAAAAATCACCTAAAAATAATTTCTTTTTACGGGAAAATTGCATAATTTACCGTTTTCCA
>OZJO01022735.1:0-10572 GCA_900406225.1 Acrobeloides nanus | reverse complement strand
AGATGTTCGATAATAAATGTTCGCGGGATGTGATTGTGGAATACAAGATGGTCCAATGGACGACATTAGCTAAAAAAGTGGCATAGACTCGAATGAAACGAAACGGAAGGTTCGAAACGATACGAATGAAACGAAGAGGATGAAACGACATAAAGGAAAAAACCAAAAAAATTTTTTCCTTCTATGGGAAATTTTTTCCCGGGGAAAATTTTTATTGGTTTTTTCTATTATGTTGTTTCATTCGTATCGTTTCATTCGAGTCTATGCCAAAAAAGTGTGCCTCAAAAATTTGGTTTTCCTAGTGGATTTTCGAAAATTTGGACCAGGCCCGTACGAGCATTGAGCTCCAACCTTCCCCTCCAACCCGATCAAAGGTTGAAAAGTGAAACGTTTTCAAGCTTCGGGAATGCGCGCAATCGATTCCCCGCATAAAATTACCCCCCAGAAATATGATTTTGAGAGAGAAATTTCAAAATTTTTCGATTTTCGCTTCAATACACACACTCCGATTTCCTAATTCAGGGTCAGAGAAGCGTTTTCAAGCGTTGGAAATGTGCGCAATCGATTATTTTTAGAAAAATAAATTTCCCGGTCCCAAGGAACACTCCATATCTTATAAATTTGTTGAGTGCCAAAGTTCATAAACCACTTTTTTGGGGGCCACTATGTAGTTACTTACATGACTTATATCCACTGAATGGTTCTTTGAGCACCAATAGACGTAAAACATTTTCTTGTGCATCACAATGAAAATCTCCAATTAAGATATTCGAACTATCCCATGTTTTAGCAATGTGCGGACATTGTAAAGCGAAAGCACATTCTTCATTCATCCAATTGGCCAAACTCACACGGATTTCACGCTCATTCAAGCGAGACATGTTGGAGCAGCGTTCAAAATTAACAGTAACCCAATAATCACCACTTAGAAAAGGATAGTTTCTCATCCAACATCTGTTGCATGGGCACGCAAATAAGGTATCCTGCAACGAGCAATTTTTAGTGAGAAAATTTTTTGAAAAAACAAAAATTAGGGAATCATAAAACGTGTACATTGAAACGAAAAGAAACGTGGATCCTTGTATAGCTTTTTATACATCCCTGCGTGGTCGTATGGCGGGAAAATCAGGATTAGTACTAACTAATCCTGGTACCTGTACTAACTAATCCTGATTCCCGCCATACGACCACGCAGGGATGCATCAAAAAAGCTATATAAGGATCCACATTTCTTTTCGTTTCAATGTACACATTGTCCTATTTAGTAAAAAGTTCCGTGGTAGCCAAAACAAAATTTCGACGAGTTTGAAAACGCTTCCTTGATTCAGGGAATTAGTGCATGTATTGAAGCGAAAATCGAACATTTCCCTGAATCAGGCAAGCATTATCAATCTTTGTGAATGCGCGCAATATATTAGCCCTAATAGGGTAATTTTTGAAAAAAAATTTCGGGTCGAAAAAACATGAAAAAATCGCCCAAATTCTGGTTTTTTTTCGATACATCCTGTAAATGAATATTTGAATTTTGTCACAAAAAATTTTAAAAATCACCTTTTTGGTCCCTTCCCCTTGGATCTATAGCCGTATCTGTTAAGACGGGAAAACTTCTTCGAAATCCCGGGATATTCTATTAGTTTTAGTTATGCTGAACAACTTCTACAAAAAATTTGTTTGAAAAAAAGTTGTCCGGCAATGGAATAATTGCTTTGTTTTAAGGCAAAATCGAATCGACTCAGGTGGGATTCGAACCCGACATCATTAGACTCGGATCAGGGAGCACCACTGAGCCAAGCTCATGGTAAAAGTCGGGTTTTTAATTTTGCTTATAATTTAACATAAATTTTCTCTCTTTTTTTTTAATTTTTTTACACCTTTTTCAAAAAATTTTTTGTGGAAGTTGTTCAGCATAACTGAAATGAAATGAATATCCCGAAATTTTGAAGAAAAATTCGATAAAAAATTGAAAAATTCGCTGTTATCAGGGGGCAAAAGTTCGGGGACAGATCGATAAAAGTTCGGGGACACCCGACAAAAGTTCGAGGACACTACCCCCTCAGATTTTGCATTTTTCGGTGTTTTCAATACAAAAAACGCAAAATCCGACAGGGGTAGTGTCCCCGAACTTTTGTCGTTTGTCCCCGAACTTTGGTCGTTTGTCCCCGAACTTTTGCCCCCCCCCTGATAATGTCTATAAATTTTACTAACTTGATTACAGATAAGTTGATGTAGGCTTGTTTCAACAATTGCATAGAGAATCAGTAGAAAGAAAAACATGATCCGAAAACCCGATTTCTTTATCAGCCGAGAATAGCGAATGTGTAAGACAGTTCCTAATCTGTAAATCTTACATTCCTAATAGGCATAGGAGCGGAAACGGATACCGGTCGAGAGGACGCCCCCTGTTGCCCGTTACGCCTATTAAGTCGTAACGTTGAAAAGGATGCGCCAAATGAATTCACCGCCAAAAAGAAATAGGTGTCTGTGTTCATTGTAGATTGGCCCGTTTTCTTGCCGTGACAGTCGGAAAGCCGTAAAAGGCATCAAACGAGATCGTTTCTCGTCCATTTAGAATTGTAATTCATCTCGTCTTAGTCAATTTATCTTCAAGAAACAAACATTGAGGTCATCTCGGTTTTTATGGGCTTTTTTATTGATAATAACTTGGTCTTACACAACTAAAAATGAAAATCGAAAACTCAAGCTGGATTTTTATGAGCAATAAATTGTAATCATCATCTTTAAAGGAGGAGGGACGATTAAGGCGAGTTATCGCAAAAAAAATTTTCGACAAACGTAAAAAATGTTCGAAAAGATGAAAAAAATAGACAAAAATTGAAAAATTCGTTGAAAATTGAAAAATTTGTTTTCGAAGAAAAATCAAAAAAAATTTTTAAAGTGTTTTTTGACTTTTTTTAAGGAAGTTTCAACCAATAAAAACACATAAAAATGGCCAAAAAACACCCAAAATTTTTTTTTCGATTTTTTCTCGGGCTCTAGTGCACTTTAGGCGACCAATGAGTTTTTAGGTGACCAATGAACTTTTAGGTGACCAATCAAAAAATACATGACCAATCAAAAAATAAGTGATCAATCAAAAATTTAGGTGACCAATCAAATATTAGATATCCAAATAATTTTTTTCATATTACAGTCAAATAACGGTTCTATTGCACTTTAGCCGTCCAATCGACGTTTAACCGTCCAATAGAGTCTTTAACCGTCCAATCAATTTTTTAACCGTCCAAACAAATTTTTAGGCTTAGGCCTAAGTCTAAGCCTAGACTTAAGCCTAAGTCTAGGCCTAAGCCAGTTTTTTTCATCGTTCCAAACATTTTTTAATTTTGTCGAAAAAATTTTGAAAAATAATTTTTTTGCGATAACTCGCCTCAATAGGCCCTCCCTCTTTAAAAAATGTCGTTAATTCGAACAGTAACTTTATTTGTAATTGAGCAGTTATATTTACTACAAAAAATGAAAAAATCATAGTATTTTATACAATCCTAAATATTGATTTCCATTCCTAGTCCTTCTTAATAGTTTTGGGTTTGAAAGCATTTTTTGATAGCCATGGCGGTGGATAATCCTATAAAACAAAGAAAGGCATCGTCAAACAACAGGGAAAAATACCTCGGGTGGACGCCGATTTAATGCTATCGGATCGTTTGGACGAACCACTTCATAGTATCGGCGATAATATGGCATTCTATGTTCTAAAAATCGTTTTTTGAAACTATGAGATCATCAAGATATTGATACGCCACTGGGGGATAGTGATGCTCAAAGTTACAAAAATGACAACCCTTGACATCAAATATGCGAATTTTGGTCACGGTTAGAGCCTGAAGCAAGACAAGACGTAATTTGAGCAAGAAAAAGCAAGCCAATGCAAGATAAGTTGAAAACACGAGCAAGACAAGAGAATCTTGCTTTTTTCGTCAAAAATTGAAAAATTATTCAAAAATCGAAAAATTGCAATGCAGGCTCTAGTTACGGTATACTTGTTTTTGGTGACAAATTTGCCACCCTGTGGAAACACCCTTCTACATAATATAATATCTGGATGATCCCTAAATACAAGATGAGCCAAACAAAAAACCCGCGAAAATTTTTCAAAAAATTTTTTTTTCAAAAATCGCATGAAAATATCCCCAAAATTTTCACAAAAAACGCAAAAGTACGGTTTTTTTGGCTCATCCTGTACATAAACTCCCATCAACCCCCTCCAAATTACCTTGAAATATTCCATCCTTCCCGAGATGATAGCACATCGCAGCAAGTCCTATAACGCCATAAGTGCTATACACCCAAACTTGTAAGGTATACCTATAAAAGGAGAATTTTAGCATAACCACATAAAAATCTTTACATACTTGTTCCACAGATATTGTGTGTAAGCTTTCGCAAATCTCCATCCTCGATTAGCACGAACAGAAGCAGGAATCGGCATCTCTAAAGTTTATCTAGCTGCAAAAAAGTGCAATTTAAAAAAAATTTAATCGGATTAAAAACGCATAAGAAAATTGTTAAATTAAAAATCTTTATACTTTTTATACTGAAGTGGAATGCTTGAAAATTTTTTGTACTACATACAAGAAGGGGAGGGCAAAATTTCTCGCCAAGGGGCAAGGTTAGCAAATATCTTATTCCTTGGCAAGGACTTTTGCCCCCTCTGTATAAGTTCTGCGGGATTAAAATTTTTGACACGCCATGTTTTCATTTAATTTTTCAGTAATCAACTTAAAAATCTTAAAAATCAAGTGAAAATGGAGGTTTTTCAACACCATGTAGGTCATTTTTTAACGCCATGTCGAAAAAAATCCCCAACTGCTCAAAAATCCTCCATTTCAAGCATAGGCGTGTCAAAAATTTTAATTCTGCAGATCTTAAATGGTGGGCCAAAAGACTCAAAAATACGATCTTTATCAAAATTTGGGCTCAAACATCGGATTTTTAGCAAATTTTGAGCTTAAAATCCGGATTTTTACCACATTTTGACCTCAAAATCCGGATTTTTTCACATTTTGAGCTCAAAAATACGACTTTTATCAAAATTTGGGCTCAAACACCGGATTTTTGCCATATTTTGAGCTCAAAAACCGGATTTTTACCACATTTTGAGCTCAAAAATACGACTTTTATCACAATTTGGGCTCAAACACCGGATTTTTACCAAAATTTGGGCTCAAAAATCGAATTTTTAGGTCATCTCTTTCTTTGTCAGCACCCCATTTGCTCTACGTTATACATTCCTCACGAATTCTCCTCCCACGTTGTAAAATTCGCATATTTAAAAATTGGAGTCAAATTCGTGGGGGAGATGTGGAACAAATGGGGTGCAACCATTTCTGTATAAAGATGGAGATAAGTTATTTTAGACTAATCAGTAATTAAAAAAGGGTATATAGGATCTACGGAATTAAAATTTGTGACAAGCCTATGAAATTTTTAGCATTTGAGATTTTTGTTGAAAAAATGACCGATATGGTGTTGAAAAACCCCATGTTTTCACTTGATTTTTAAGTTGATGACTAAAAAAACTTTTAAAAAAACATGGCATTTTTCTAATGTCATGTCTGTCATTCTTTCAACGCTACGTCAAAAAAGCCCAGCTACTCACAAATCAGACAATAGGAAGTCTTTTGATGTTACGAAAGTTGACATTTCGAAACGTTATGTTTTTGAGCTGATTTCTCCGGAAATACACCGCCAATCCTGATAGTTTTGGTGTCGTTAGAAAGCTGGAATTCGTAGCAATCAAATGGCACCAAAATCATGCCATCACTCTTTCTGGTTGCGGAGATATTGCATAATTAGTATTAAAAAATGTCGAAAAAAACATTTTTGACATATTAGCAATATCTCCTCAACCAGAAAGAGTTATGGCATGATTTTGGTGTCATTCGATTGCTACGCAATCCAGATTTCTAACACCAAAACTATCAAGATTGGCTTTGTATTTCCGGAGAAATCAGCTCTAAAACAGTTTCGAAACATCAAACGACCGCTAGTACAATAAAAAGTATATAAATTAAAGGTAGCTCCGATCCAACATTTCACACAAGTGGCATTCGGCTAAGCCACTCTTGATTGCTTATACAGCGATAACAATATACCGAGACGTGTCAAAAGTTTTAATTCCGCGGAACTTATATAAGAAAAATCGTATAACGAATCCAATTTGCAAAAAGAAATTATCCCGAAACAGATGGAACCAAATGAAAAATCGTAGAAAACATTTCAATAATTTGATTATAAACATTTTTGGATAGCTTGGATGGAAGAGCAAAATTGACGTTGTAATGTGCGACTGTTGATGCAGAGCCGACTGTGGCCGCACTACCCATGCCCATCGAACATGCCTCCATAAGGAATCCCTTTAGACACTAAATTTGACACGTTTGAGAGGAGATCTGGCGAATTTTTTTTACCTTAAATATTAATTCAGCTCTTCTCAAGCACCACGAAACTGTCATGTTCTAAATAAGTTTTTATTTTAATACAAGGGGTAGAGAAGTCCTGGCAAAGGATGTATGAAGTCCTGATATGGGATGCAAAAAGTTCTGACATAAGTTGGCACGAAATACTGACATGTCGTGCAAAAAGTTCTGTCCGTTTAGCAGAAGTCGGTTATATAAAGTCTCAAAAGTAAGATATTTGGCATAAACTATGTATGCTAAAACGGATAGAACTTTTTGCACGTTATGTCAGTATTTCGTGCCAACTTATGTTAGGACTTTTTGCATCCCATGTACTTCGTACACATCCTTTGACAGGACTTCTCCGCCCTTCCTGTAAACTCGAAACAACCTCATTCATAGATTCTACTAAGAATAATGGGAGACTAATCGTCCGTACAGAACATCTTGCCGAAATCTGAACTATATTGTACAATCCACCAATGCACGCATGTCTACTTGAGATATCATCACTTTCTACGCTTTTATCCACAACCAAATGAAAGACAACCAAAAAGGATCACGTTTAGACAAATAAAATGTATAAAAGCTACTTGAACCGAAGGTAAATTTGAATGGCACGTAATATAGATGTCACCAGGTTGGAACAAACTTTCATCCAATGGAACTTTTTTGTCGTCTAAAGTATCATACGCTAACACTTGATTGGATTTTCCACGTTCTTTATTGACCGTATGAACCTAAAATTCAAATGACTTTCGAATTTTTTTGTGTCTTACAGTGTTTGCTATATTATTAAGCTGGACTTCAAATGAGTCGAAATGTAATTCGGCTGACTGCTCGCACATTCGTAGAAAGGGAGTTCGATTATGCACATGATATAAAGGATCTCTTCCAACTAACAACACAACACTAGTTAGCTCTCTTCCATATAAGGACATAAGTAATTGAAGTCGTCGAGAATCAAATAGCATTGAATCGGCATGATCATTCATTGTTGATTTACATAAATCAGCTAAAGAATCACATTGAAGAATTCTTGCATTATGCATGGTCTTCATCTGAGCACCTCAAAATTTTAATCTTAAAATTTCAGATCAAAGGGTAATACACGGAAGACCGAAGTGCGCAGAAAGTTGAGACACCCCATAAAATTTCAAAAAACTCTCTAAAATCGGTAATAAACTTTTTCTAGAGGGGTTTTTCTAGGCGGGGGAATCGATTGCGCGCATTTTCGGAGCCTAAAAACGCTACTCTGAACCTAATTCAAGGAAGAGGCTGGTGTGTTGAAGCGAAAATGATCATCTTGATCATCACGAGATAGTCAAGTTTTTTTGGGTGTCTCACTTTTTTTACACACTTTGGTCTGTCGTGAATATATACCTATATAAATAGTAAAACTTTCATGACTAGCATCAGATTTACGAACAGGCAGTTCAGGTTGAGATAAAGAGCTACAAAAACAAAAATTACTATTAAACAAATTCATAACTTACTTTCTTATGACAGATACTGGTGGTGTTTCAGTGCGAATATCCTCGGGGATTTCATCTTTCTCATATAAACTTTTGATCATGTCCTTGTAAACAGCTTTTTGACGTTCGGAAAGTGCTTGAATCTGGTTGGCATAATTGGTGTTTACGTGCTAAATCCTACTATATTAAACGTGTTATGTCTGCCCAGGCGATCTCGGGAAGCACGTCATTCGGGAATTCCAGTCGGAGTCACAACCCCCGAGAACTCGGCTCCCGGTACTTTCGTATAACCAATTATCACGCTCTATAAAAAATTACTCTCAATTTTTCATTCAAGATTGATAAATTGTAAGAACATTCATCGATTTTTTCACCCACATTCGCTGAATCCGTCACAGCATTTTCACAAGCTCTAGTTAGTCGTTCAATTTCGAAATCCCTTGCACGAATCAATGCTGACATCTGGAAAACTTCATCTGGTACTACTAAGGATTAGCGACCCAGGGTACTATTTCAGGAAGATTTTTGTCTAAAATCAAACTTGTTAAAGGTAATTTTTTTGTGATAAATCGATTGAGCGCATTGAGAAAACGTGAAAACGCCAAACATGATCGCGCAGGTATGCAAAGTTTTCCCGCCAAACACGACCAAATACACGTTTTCATGTTTTGTCAATGCACGCAATCGATTTGTCGCAAAAAATACCTCTAACAAGTTTGATTTTAGAAAAAAAAGACTTTCCTGAAATAGTACCCTTTCGCTTGCAGTCACTAATACTTAATAGTACCCTTCATCTCTATTTTTAATTGACAAAAATACCTCTTCTGACATTTTTTGCTCCTTTGCAATGATCATTGACAACTTGTCTGATGTTGAATTTTTCATTACAAAATCGAAATAATCACTAAAAGATTGTGGCATAACAGACAATCGCGAATTTGGTGCACTTTCTTCTTCAATGAATAAAGAGCTCAGGTCAATTTTGTCATCAAACCATGGCTTATCCATAACGCTTTTTAAGATTTCTTCCGCCTTCTCATCTTCGTATTTATGTACTTCTTCGATAACAAAATCCACAAAGGCCGTTTTCACATCTATAAATATCTTTGAAAAATCTCACATCAGGGATGCCAAGAACATTTGTTTCCAAATCAGCAAATCTGAATTCAAAAATCAGATTTGAGTAAAAATCAACAAAATGCTAATTTTCCATTATATTTCTTATAAATTTGACAAAATTTTGCATCTCAGAAATCAGATTTGACACTAAAAAATCAGCAATTTGCCAGATTTTTGATATCTCAAAATCAGCAGACTTGGCACCCCTGCGAAAAGGGGTCTGACCCCCTGGGACCTATTGCAGTTCAAAATTTCCAATCAACTAAAAATGCAATTTCCGATTTCCATTGGAAATTGCATTTTTAGTACATTTTTAGTTGATTGGAAATCGGAAATTTTGAACTGCAATAGGTCCCTGAACTCCATCGCAAGATAGTTTCTTTTAAAAATCTACCAACAGGATTGTCCAAACTTAAACAACTAACCATCGTGAAAGGGGATTGGTAAATTATTTTTAGCTACTAGATGGCCGAATAAATCTTCAGGCATCACGCACTCATCAAGCGGTAATACTAGCTCATATTCAACTTTTCTACGGAAACCAAATTTTTCTATTTCAAATATGAAATGTTTAGTAGTCAGTTTCATAATTCCTAGTTTTGCTATAAAAAATTTTCAATTTACCAACAAAATTAGGCTCGAAAATTAGGAATAAGATCCCGTGCTCTACGAACTCACTTTGAGCGCCGATAGGCGCTCGGTCTCGGTACTACATTCACAAAATCTCTCTAAGCTAACCCCTGTATTTTCAGGGGATAACCCTCAAACCTGATCAAACGGAATAATCCCTGTTTTACTCTCGAAAAAACAGGGAACTTAGAGAGATTTTGTGGGTGTATTGTGATATTATAAGCCTTGTGGGTGGAATTATGTTGTTTTATTAGAAGTGATTATAGATGGGAAAATGCTAGAATCATGCTCGAATTTGCTAGCAGATTCGACACGTATGTTTCAAGCGACAATAAGTCTGCGCCAACTTTTGTTTTTCGATCATTTTTGATACTTGGGGGGTTTTCGGCTATGGGGAACTCGAATCCGATGGAATTATCAAGTTTTGACTTCAGGGGGTACCTCTACTGAGGGAGGGAGAGGAGTAAAAACGTCAAAAATTCAGGTCTGTTCTTTGTAAGCAAAATCCCACAAAAGGTCTGTTCTTTGTAATCCATTTTTGACCATAACCCCGAGGTCTAGGACAAAAAATAACGGCGGATTCGTGTTCAGCGCCTAGAAAACCCCTAGGAACGTCGAAAATTTCGTTAAAAAACCGAGTTTTATACCGAGATATCAACATTTTAAACCTAGGGTACATCTTTGAGACCCCAATTTTTCGAAAAAGTTTGGATATTGACACGAAAACATGAGTCTCGCTCAAAAAGACCGATTGGATCGTATTCAGCATACACTCTTACCCACTACTGAAAAAAAATTTCATCGAAAACGAGCGAAAAATGCCGATTTTCGATATATTTTTTAGGCGGCAACAACTTATGTTACAGCCCAATAACATATACACGTTCCTTTCAAACCTATCTAGTTTTTTATTTTAAGCCCAATTTAAAAAA
>OZJO01022731.1:0-15954 GCA_900406225.1 Acrobeloides nanus | reverse complement strand
TCAAATTGGATGAATTTGATGTCGTTTTGTTCGTCTCGTCGAGCTATAAAGAATGCCGTTTTTTGTTTTTTAAATACGTCGTACTTTAAAAAATGTAAAATTCAGGGTTTTCGTGTCAATATTCATGCAAATTCGAACCAGTTTCAGGACGGCTAGCGTCCGGAAATGATGTGTCTCACGACTGCGCACCCTTATCGCTAGCGGCTATCCGCCTCTATAGATGCAATTCCGATCAGAAGAATTTTGCCCTTTTTATGAATGTACTACAAAATCGAAAAATAGAAATAAAAAGATTATCGGCTTAATAACAACTCCCTCCCCGACTACATTAATTTCAAAAATAGTCATTTATATAAGTGAAAGTTGTGTATGTGTGCGCATCGGGTGAATATTTTTGCGATTATATTCTCGTTTTGCGTCGCATTGGATCATGGATGTGCATTCAAATATAACAGGAAATCATTCTCGAATCTCTTTCGGCTAGAATGTCGCTTTTCATTCCTCGAAGAAGGTCATCATGTTTCTTAACCCTTTTTTCGACTTTCATATATTTTCTTGTATTAGTTATGCTAATCATTTATTTTCTTAGAATTTCTATATTTTGCATTAAGAACTGAACAAGGGACATTTTAGGCATGTAAAATCGATTTTTTTCTAATTTTAGCACGAATTTTTCTATTTTTGGCACGAATTTTTCGATTTTGGAAGAATTTTAAAATTTTTTGGGCATACTTTACTTGTTATAAATATTTTTTATTTGGGCTTTCTGAACATCATCAAGAAGGGCAACTTTGGAGCTACTACACAATGGAGGGGGCCACGACGTGAAAATTTTTTTGGAAATAACCCCTCTAGAGGTAAAAACATACAGGGAATCCAAATTTGACATTTTCGAAACGAAAAAACGCTTCCCTGATTCAGAGAAGGCGTATTATGTATTGAAGCGAAAAGTCGCAAAAATGCGAGTTTTACCTAAAAATGACCCCTCTTGGGGTAAAAATGTGCGGGGAATCCGAATTTGACATTTATAAAATTCCTCGGATTTGAGAAAAGCTGTATATCGACACGAAAATTCGAGAAAATAACATATTTTGGTCTTTTCGGATTCCCCGCACATTTTTACCCCAAAAGAGGTCATTTTTAGGCAAAAATCGCATTTCTGCGACTTTTCGCTTCAATACACAATACGCCTTCCCTGAATCAGGGAAGCGTTTTTTCGCTTCGAGAATATCAAATTCGGATTCCCTGCATGTTTTTACCCAAAGAGTAGTCACTTCCAGAAAAAAATTTTCACGTGGGTGCCTCCCCCCTTATTGTGTAGTAGCTCCGCAACTTTTTCCGATCGGATTGGTCCTTTAAAGGGACGGTGCACGCTCTAACAATTTTGAAAAACAGATTTTCGTGCCAATAATTAGATCTAATTGCAATTCAGGCAAAATTTGGAGCAAAAAACTTTTGAAAAACAATCATAAATTCAACAAACTTGCAACCTGAATTACAATTAGATCTAATTATTGGCACGAAAATCTGTTCTTCAACATTGCTAAAGCGTGCACCGTCCCTTTAGGGTGCGTTCAAGCATTTGAAAAAGTTGTTGAAAAGTCGTCGAAACATTTTTCAACATGCTTGTATCCTTAAAAAGAAATTAAGCTGCAACATTTGAATATCTAAACGATCTTTAATTAAGAACCAAGAGACCGAGGAGACACATCAAATTGAAAACGTTCCTTTATTTTATTTGTCTTATCTAAAAAAGAGAGAGAAAGTGTGTATGTGTGTGTGTGTCATCTTGATTCACCTTTCGATATATATGTCATTGGATTATTTCCAAAATTTTTGCGTGTTATATTTCAATGCTTTAAGTTTGTTTTTCTTTAAAGGGGGTGCCTTTTACCACTTATTCTCGGTGAAAAATTTTTTGTTGAAAAAACATGTTTCTAGGGGTAAAATTATGCGGGGAATCCGAATTCGAGGTCAAAAAAATATTTTGACCTATAAAAAATCGATTTTTTAGGTCAAAGATAAGAAAAAATACTCAAATTTTATGTTTTCTCTAAAAAAATATGTTTTTAGGGGTAAAATTATGCGGCGAATCCGAATTCGAGATCAAAAAACATTTTATAGGTCAAAATATTTTTTGACCTCGAATTCGGATTCCCCGCATAATTTTACTCCTAGAAACATGTTTTTTCAAAAAAAATTTTTCACCGAGAATAAGTGGTAAAAGTCACCCCCCCCCTTTAAAAAAAATTATTTGAAAATTTTTCATTTAAACTTTAGAATGTATTCAAACCTTATTTGATTCCGTTAATAATAGAGCAGCGAAAGCGCTCGAAATATGTCTTCGAACCCACCACCATCTACAGTTAAATTTGCGGTGCATGAGTCGAATGTTCAATATCAATTTGTTGCCCCATTCAATTCAAATGCAAGTTCAAAGCTTTTTTGATAAGATAGGCTGAAGCTAGGAAAAACCTAAAGGACAAGTTCGGTCGGACAAAACTTGCAAATTTTGAAGCTATTACACAATAGGGGGGGGGGACACCCAAGTGAAAAATTTGGCATAGACTCAAATTAAACGAAGATGATGAAACGACATAATGGAAAAAAAACCAATAAAAATTTTATCCTATGGGAAAATTTTTATTTTTAAAAATTTTTTTAATAAATTTTTCCCATGGGAAAAATTTTTTATTAGTTTTTTCCATTACGTTTCATTCGTATTGTTTCATTCGACCGTTTCATTTGTATCGTTTCAAACCTTTCGTTTCGTTTGAGTCTATGCCAAAAATTTTTCTGAAAATGATCCCTCTATGGGTAAAAACATGTGGGGAATCCGAATTTGACATTTTCAAAGCGAAAAAACATCTCCCTGACTCAGAAAAGATCTGTGTTGAAACGAAAAGTCGAAAAATCGCATTTTTGCGACTTTTCGCTTCAATACACAGGCCTTCCCTGAATCAGAGAAGCATTTTTTCGCTTCGTAAATGTCAAATTCGGATTCCCCACATGTTTTTACCCCAAGAGGGCTCATTTTCAGAAAAAAAATTTTGAAAATTTTTTCACGTGGGTGACCCCCTATTGTGTAGTAGCTCCCAAAATTTATTGATATTCTAAAATTCATAAAATGTTATTTTTGTCCATAAGAAAAATTCTGAACCGTTTTTCTCTATTTTTGATGAGATAATTGCGTGTGAAGTTTGTTCTGTGCATGTTAGTGATGCGGAAAAGCCGAAACGAAATCTGGGGGTCGAAATCGAAATTCCATAAGTAATTGCCATTTATAAGCTGAAAATGCTCTAAAAATGACGATTTTTTGATAAAAAAAATTTTGATGAAAAAATTGACAATTTTGAACATTTTAAACAAAAATGCTCAATTTTATGACTTCCAGAATATCGGTAAAAATGTCTAATTTTATCCGATCAGATGATCCTTTAGGGTAGAGATCTTCATACATTTTTCAAAACCCAACAATTCAATGACAACCGACTCCAAACTTGTTCTAATCGGTTTTTTGGTTATTAAAAACCATATTCTGAAAAAATCACATCTAAAAAGCTTTTTCCTATAAGGAAAACGACTTAAAACAATATACAGGGTGTCCCAGTAGGTTGGGACTATCATTTGAGGGTTTCTCGTCACCCAACCGGTCATTTTCGATGCGGTTTTTTGTAGGAGAGAAGAGCTCAAACGATTCTGCTTCAGATCCTAAAAATATTTAAATTTCGTGTTTTCTAATATGCGAATTTTTCAGTTTGAAGTTTTTTTTGAAAGCAACTTTTCTCCGTCTTCCCAATAAAGTAGAGATTTGATTTTAGCATAATCTCATAGCTGAGTGCCCCAACAACGTAAAAAACCGTATCAAAAAATCTTTTAAAGTGGGGGAAACTTTGCAGCAGCACTTCCGAAAAATTTTTTTTGAATTTTTGCAAAAATGACTTTTCTAGGGGTAATTTTATGCGAAAAATCGATTGCGTGCACTACCGAAGAGTAAAAACGCCATCTTGACCAAGTTTTCGTGAAAATTGACTTTTTTCGCCTTTTTTCTTCGGAATGGGCGAAAAGAGCGACGAAAAAAGATGAAAAAAGGCGAAAAAATAGGCAATTTTTCACGAAAACTTGGTCAAGATGGCGTTTTTACACTTCAGGAGTGATCGCAATCGATTTCTCGCATCAAATTACCCCCAATAGGGTCATTTTTACGACAAAAAAGCAAAATCCTAAACCTAGGTTTTTTCTCTCAAAATGCACCCCTCTTTAAAACAAATGCTGTATGTGTATCGAAAGGAAGTTTTGATTTTTATAACTGCCAAAATGTCAAACAACAGATGAGAGACATGCATAAAAATTTTTATGCCACATCAAATAAGATGATCATAAAGTTTTCGAAGTTATTAATGTTTTGGTACTATTCCACTTTGGTTACCCCTAAAATTTTTTGACCCTCTAGGGAGTATTTTTATGCGAGGAGTTTAAATTTCGCAATCGTGAAAACGCTGGCTCTAGTGCAGTTTGCGTGTCCAATCGGCATTTACGTGTCCAATCGAAATTTGGTACTTATGCACTATTGGGGGGGGGGATGGGGATTCTGCATAAATTTATGCAGAATCCCCATCCCAAGCTGAAAAAAAGGCTCTCGTTTAGGTCTTAGGCGAGATTTACCGCGATGGTATACTTCCGTCGCACGACACGCAGAGCAATTACGTTTATAGGGCGAATAATTTTTCCCATGTCGTTTATAATTGCGTCGCACGACAGCTTGCGACGTCGCAAATGCTGACCTCGCGACACAAGACCACATTTATTGACTTTAAACTTTTTTTCGAATTTTTTGCTGATTTTTAGGGGTGAAACAAAAGTTTTCACGCTTCGAGAATGTGCGCAATCGATTTTTTACATAAAATTACCCCTAAATATGTCATTAAAAATTTTTNCAATTTTTAAGGGCCAAACCAAAGTTTTCACGCTTCGAGAATGTGCGCAATCGATTTTTTACATAAAATTACCCCTAAATATGTCATTAAAAATTTTTTCCATTTTTGACCCTGGGGTGACCCTTCTGATCCACAATAGCTTCAAAAATTTGTTTGGGTAACCAAGGTGGAATAGTACTGATGTTTTTCTCTGATAAACAATATTTTAGACGAATACCGGCAAAGTGCCAGAGATTCATGGTACCACGTGTACACCACAGAATTTCTATCAGTATCAAGAGCCTCCAACGGTGATACCAGAGTCAAAATCTACAAAATTAAACGGAGTTGAGACTAAGAAAGATTCTATTAATTCTAATATGATTCTGTCATTAAATGTATATTCAGCGTCTAGTCAATCTGTTGAGGTAAGTCTTTGCATATAAGCAGGCTCGGATTTAGGGACGGGGGCAGGTCGTAGCGAGAATCCATTTACGGGAGAATATGATAAAATTGACTTGTTTAAGCATATAATTTGATTTACCCATAGTAGAAACTTTTGAGAAAAAATGAGTCTGGAGTAAAAAAGCCAATTTTCACATTTTTGGAAAAACGATAGTATAGTGTTTTTAGGCTAATAAATAGCAATGAAGTGCATTTCACTATAGATTGCCCGGCTAGAAAGACTTTTCTCAATTTTCAGGGCATGTACTCGAAAGATATACCCACGAACAAAAAATGGACTTAATATTTGATTTTTAGGAATGCTATAATCAACTCCACACCGATCCCAAGTTAGGGCTAGATTCTGCCGAAGCTAACAGGAGATTATCCTTTTGTGGTTACAATGAATTTGAAGTGAATGAAAAAGCCTCAATTTTTGCCAAATATATTGATCAAGTAAGAACTTGGCAAAATTGTGTGTAACCTTGAGTTGAATTTAGTTTAAAAATCCTCTGATTGGGTTGCTGTTAGCTAGTGCCGTGGTTTCTATTCTAATGAAGCAGTTTGACGATGCTGTGAGTATTTCCGTAGCTGTTGTTATTGTTGTAACAGTTGGTTTTGTGCAAGAATATCGATCAGAAAAGACATTAGAGAAACTGACAAAGTTGGTTCCTCCGACAGCACATTGGTAAGTACTAATTGTATATTCATTTAGGACCAGGGGTCGAGACGCTTGCAGTTTCTCTCTGATTTCTGAGGGGGTCCGGTTCTCCATCGGTAATCGAACCTGGATTTCTGGATTATTGAACCCATTATTCTACCACTAGACTAAAGCCCACTTTTTTATGTCCTATGATATTCATACTAAAATTTGTTAGTGTAGAACAATAAATCATTTTTTAGCATACGTGATGGCAAAAGTGTTCAATTCTTGGCACGCGAGCTAATTCCTGGCGATTTAGTTACCTTAAACATGGGCGATCGTGTTCCTGCCGATCTTCGATTAGTTGAAGCAATCGATTTACAAATAGACGAATCTTCTTTTACTGGTGAAAATGAACCTCGTCATAAGCACACAAATTCGATAAAACTACCTGAATCGAATGGAATTGAGCATCTTGATAACATGGCTTTTATGGGGACTCTAATCTGCTCAGGTCGTGGCAAGGTGAGGGATTTTAAATTTATTTATCTTTTACCATCTTTTTAGGGTCTTGTTGTCGGAACTGGTAGGAATAGTCAATTTGGTGAAGTATTTCAAATGATGATGGCCGAAGAATCTCCGAAAACGCCCTTACAAAATAGTATGGATCATCTAGGAACACAGGTATTGTAAACAATCTTTTTTGGGACTACAGGGTGTATCGAAAAAAGCCGGAATTTTGGCGATTTTTTCATATTTTTTTATCCTAAATTTTCAAAAATCCTGACCCATATAGGGGTAATTTTATGCGATAAATCAATTGATCGCTCATTCCCGAAGCTTGAAAATTCTTCCCGGATCCTGATTTAGGAAAGTGTAAATTTGTATTTTTTGCTTTTATACACGCTTACTTTTCTGAACCAGAATCTGGGAAGCATTTTCAAGCTTCGGGAATGATCACAATTGATTTCCCGCATAAAATTACCCCTATATGGGTCACTTTTAGAAAAAAATTTTTGGTCGAAAAAACATGAAAAAATCGCTCAAATTCCAATTTTTTTCGATATATCCTGTAATTTGGAAAATTGCAGCTGTCTATGTATTCATTCGGAGTGATTGGCCTAATTTTCGTGATTGGCTTAATACAAGGTCGACATGCATTGGATATGTTTACGATTGGAGTCAGCTTAGCCGTAGCCGCTATTCCAGAAGGATTGCCAATTGTGGTGGCTGTTACATTAGCCATAGGTGTTATGCGAATGGGCAATAGACGTGCGGTTGTGAAAAAACTGTCGGCAGTTGAAACACTTGGCTGTGTTACGGTCATTTGTTCGGATAAAACGGGTACACTGACTAAGAATGAAATGACTGTATGTATTGTAGTTTCTCCCGAAGATATAAGAGCTGAAGTATGTTTTAAAAAAATAGATGTGCGTGAAAAGTTCGTGATCAGTTTTTAAAAATTTTTTAAGATGTTGATATTTGACTATAGAAGTCGATTTTTGACATTTCTAGGGTTTTTCTATAAGAATCCATAGTTATTTTTTCTCCTAGACCTCGGGAATATGGGCAAAAATGGCTTACAAAAACAGACCTTTTTGGGGGATTTTAATGCTTAGACCTCTCTCTGGATACGCCCCTGGTCATTATAAAATTTCAAATTTTAGGTAACAGGCACTGGTTACGATACAACCAATGGTGAATGCCTTATGGCAAATGGAGAACGTGTTTCCGGACATTCTCATCCACCAATTAGTAGAATTATAGAGATTGGTGTTGTTTGTAACAACGCGCAAATCATTAACAATACATGTTTGGGGCAGCCAACCGAAGGTGCACTCATGGTTCTGGGACACAAGGTATATTTTTTGGTCTGCGTAGGATTCTTCAAACTTTTTGGGGCTATTCAAGTCTGGGGGCCTCAATGACGTGAAAAAAATTGAGCATTTTTTCCTCGTTAAACATTATGCTAAAGAGGTCATTTTCCGGAAAAAATTCTTAAATTTTTTTTCACGTTATTGGAGCCCCAAGACTTGAATAGCCCTCCAACTTTTTAGACTCATTTGGAAATTGCGAGAAATTATTATCGGCATCTACAAGAAATACCATTTTCATCGGAAACTAAATGGATGGCTGTTCAAGTTGAACCTGTTAATCGGGTAAATGAAAATCTGAATTATTTTTAGGGATAAGATTTTGTGTGTTATATACAGGGTGTATAAAAAACCGAAATTTTGGCGATTTTTTCATGTTTTTTTCGATCCGAAAATTTCAAAAATGACTCTTTTAGAGCTAATTTTATGCGAGGAATTGATTGCACGCATTCTCGAAGCTTGAAAACGCTTTTCTGACTCTCATTCAGAGGAAATAAGAGTGTGCATTGAAGCGAAAATATGAAAATTCTGTATTTCTTGAAAATCATTGTTCTTGGGGTTATTTTATGCGAGGAATCCGAAAAACATGCCTTCGAGTTGAAAAAATGCTTCCCTGAATCAGGGTGAGCATGCGTAATAATACGAAATTAACAAAGAAAGATTTGACTTAAGCATTCTTTCGACTTGGGAGCATATTTCTCGGATTCCTCGCATAAAATAACCCCAGGAACGATTATTTTCAGAAGAAAATTTTCATATTTTGCTTCCATACACACTCTTATTTTCCTGAATCAGGATCAAGAAAGCGTTTTCAAGCTTTGGGAATGCACACAATCGATTCCTCGCCCCAATAGGGTCATTTTTGAGAAAATTTTTGGGTCGAAAAAACATGAACAAATCGCACAAATTCCAGTTTTTTAATACACTCTATAGAGTACTTAGAATCTAATATATTAGTAAAATTTTTAGCCAGGTGAGACCGAAGTAATGGTAAAAGGTGCTATAGATCGTGTGCTTGAAATGTGTGTCGGATATCTGTCTCGTGGTGTTGATCATGTTGTTTTTACTTCTCATCTGAAAGAGCGTATTTTGCAACAAGCCCGTGGGATGGGTAACTCTGGTCTTCGAGGTATTTTTTACAGGGATGCCAAGAACATTTTGTTCAAAATCAGCAAATCTGACTTCAAAAATCAGATTTTAGGAGCAAAATACTGCTAATTTTCCATTATATTTCTTTGACAAAATTTCGCATCTAAACAATCAGATTTGATACTGAAAAATCAAATTTTGCCAGATTTTTGACATCTCAAAATCAGCACTTTTCTGAAAACATAGTAGACTTGGCACCCCTGATTTTTTACTTTATTGCATCTATATATATATCTTTTAGTAATTGGAATTGCTTATGGACGAGACATGAATTCGCTTTATTATGCTGGTATGGTTGGAATTTTGGATCCACCAAGACCTGGATGCCGAGAATCGATTGAAGTTGTGCAAACATCCGGTGTTAGCGTGAAAATGATTACGGGTTAGTTGTTGTTTTTGTGTATTATATGGCTAGATTTTGTGTTATATAGTTATGATTTATATGACATACATAGAGATGGGATTTTTCCGGAAAAACGGGGTTTTTCAGGATTTTTCCGTTTTTTTTCAGATTTGACTAATTTTATACTTTTTAGGAGATGCTATAGAAACAGCATGTTCGATTGGAGCTAAATTACAGCTATACAAACCGGGGGATAATTGCCTTTCTGGAACCCAAATCGATGAAATGACCGACTTGGAATTGGAGAGTGTAATCAAGAGTGTGGTGATCTTTTATCGAGCCTCACCTAAGCATAAATTGAGAATTGTTAAAGTAGGATTTTTAAAGGACCAATCCATTCGGAAAAAAGTTGCCGTTTTTGCTGATATTCGGAAAGTTCATGAAAAATGAAGAATTTTTTGTTTTTATGGCATGTTCTAAATCGTTGTAGTTTCTGAGACAATTGCGTTTAAATTTTGATTTTGTGTACATGTTTTTGTTGTAATACACAAGCTTTTTTAAGATTTTTCTCCAAAAATTTAATTTTTTCGCAAAAAAATTCAAAAAAGTTTGTGTATTACAGCTAAAACATGCACGCAAATTTAAAATTTTAAACGCAATTTTCTCGAAAACTACAACGATTCAGAATAAGCTGTAAAAACAAAAAATGCTCCATTTTTCATGAACTTTTCGAATACCAACAAAACATGGGCAACTTTTTTCCACTGGACTGGTTCTTTAAACTTTGTATGCAATTTCTAAACTTGTGTGTGTAGGCTTTGCAAAATGTCGGAGAAGTGGTTGCTATGACTGGAGATGGAGTTAACGATGCGGTCGCATTGAAAAAATCGGATATTGGAATAGCAATGGGGCTGAGTGGAACTGACGTTTGTAAAGAAGCTGCTGATATGGTTCTCATTGATGACGATTTTGTTACGGTACGTTAACTCTTATGTAAAGCAACATCATGCAGTGCCGTACCTGGTTGGGGGCCAAGGTTGCTAAATTCTCTAAAATTTATGATCCCAAAAACTTACTAATTTTCAGGGTGAATCATTTGTACAAAATTTTAGATTCGAGCAGCTATAGAAGAAGGAAAAGGCATTTATCATAACATAACCAATTTTGTCAAGTTTCAACTTAGCACGTATGTTGTCTTTTTATCATGATGATTCAAACCATACATATCTAATAGGGACGGCCCCTCATCACCCACCCATGGAAAATTTTTAAAATTTTGAGAAAAAAGCATAAAAGGACCAAGGTAATTTTAACAAAATCTTGAAAAATTTTCATCCAACCACCCAAGTAAGCGAAAAACATCACAAAAATCATTCACCCATCCCTCCCTTCCGGGCCAGTGTCCTCCCCTACTGGATATGTATGATTTAAAATATTCTAGGAGTGTCGCCGCATTGTCATTGATTGCTTTCTCAACTTTATTCCATTTTGAGAACCCCTTAAATGCTATGCAAATATTGTGGATCAATATCATAATGGATGGTCCTCCTGCTCAAAGGTAATGAGATTGCTATTTGTGCGATGTAAAACAAAATGATTTTTTAGTTTGGGTGTTGAACCGGTCGATGCCGACATAATAAAACAGCCACCGAGAAACGTGAAACAGCCAATGATTAACCGGAATCTGGTCGTTAGTATTCTTTCTGCTTCATCTATCATAATAATGGGAACTCTGTTTGTTTTCTATAAAGAAGTAAGAAAGAGATTGAGACTTTAAAAAAAGCTAGACTTAAATATGCAGTAGCGTATCCTATGACGCACCAAAATGCCGAAAAAGTGGAGCAAAGGATTAAAATTACGAAAATATGGCTTGATGGGTGTCTTTTAGAGCTTTTCAAGAGTGCTGAATACGATGGAAGCATTTTTAAGATCTGAAAAAATTGGTACTCGTTTTGAAGCTCTCGGTGAGCTGAGTCGTTTGGCTCATCTTTTTTAAAATTTTATCCTTTACTTCACTTTTTCGGCATTTTGGTTCTCTGTGATCCAGGAATTTGATTTTTTCGATTTTGGGGGGAGAGGGACCCCAAAAACTTAATTTTTTTCAATGTAATTATTCGAACATTTTTTCCCTAAATTCCATTTTCTGAAGAAAAATTTCGATTTCGAAGGTCGGCCTCCTGAATACGCTACTGTAAATATGGTGTTTAGATGTCAGCGGACAACAAAATAACGCCACGTGATACAACCATGACCTTCACTTGTTTTGTTTTCTTTGACATGTGGAATGCGCTGAGCTGTCGTTCGAGCCGCAAGCTAATTTGGGAGATTGGTCTATTAAGGTTTGCTGCTAGTTTTTTACCATTATGTAACATACTATCATTTTCTATAGGAATAAGATGTTCTGCTTGGCAGTTTCAGGGTCAATTCTGGGTCAATTTCTAGTCATATATTTTCCTCCATTACAACGTGTTTTTCAGACTGAAGCATTGAGTTTTTACGGTAAATTTTTTATTCGACTATCCTCAGTGACGTTAGGCAGAAAGGGGACTGGCCCCCCATAACGGAAAAAATGAAAATTTTTTCTTTCTAATGATCGTACCCCTTATGTTTTTTCCCAAATCCTAATGGTCCCTCATTACGATTTTTCACCAAAATTTTCCCATTTGTTTCAACAAAAATGTCCAAAATTTCCTATTTTTTTCGCCAAAAATCGTAATTTTTAGAGCATTTTCATCTTAAAATCAAGCGTTTCTCAAAAAAATCTTTGTCTGCGGCGCTGGTTTTTTAACTACATTCAAGAATTTCATCTAAATTTTTCCAATTTTCATTTTTCAACAAAAAAGTCCCAAATTTGGCTTTTATTTTCACCACAAATCGTAATTTTCCTAGTTTTAGCTGCAAAAATAAGCATTTCTTAATAATTTTCGCCTGCTGCGCTAGTTTTTGCCTCAAACAAATTTTTGCTTGCGACGCTGGTTTTTTGTCTTTACCTCAAGTTTTTTCAACAATAATATCATAAGGATCGTCCCTTATGTTTTTCCCCAAAAACTTGAAAAAATTTCGAAAAAAAACATAAGGGGGACCAAGGCAAATTTTTGAAAATTTGGTAGGCCTATAAAAATTTCTGACTACGTCACTGAATATTCCACATATATGGAGAATTTTTAGACCTCATATTTCTCACCTTTCTTACATCTACTGTCTTTATCTTCAATGAAACCAAGAAGTATTTGGAGCTTCGAAATCGTAGACCTATTTATTCATCGATTGGTGAAGTTAGCTCTCTATGAAAATACGTGGTGCAAAATTGTCATATAATAGGGATTGTGCTATATATATATGGTTAAGGGGCCATCCTTAAATTACGTTTGCAAACGGCTGAAGTTCGCATAATTTTAGAAATCGGGTTGAACCGTCAAATTGGTACTATTTCGGTTTAGGTGGCCCACTTTAAAAAAATTTTATTTTTTAAAAAACCTCATTTCTAGGGATAATTTGTTGCGCTGAACTCAAAAAACGCATTTTTAAAATTTAAAAATTTAAAAAAAAATTAAAATTTTAAAGGGGGGTGAGCGCCCAGTACGCTTCTCGAAAAAAATTTTTTTCTCCAAATTGGCTGATTTTTGGTACACGGGGGTTTTCGGGCACGAAAAATCGATTGGTACAATACCTAAGTTCCAAAAAAATTTTTTTGACCCCCTACCGGGGGTACCCCATGTTAAAAAATCAATTTTTTTAACTTTTTTAGGGTCAAAATTTTTTTGGAACTCGGGACTTGCGCCAATCGATTTCTCGTGCCCGAAAACCTCCAAGTACCAAAAATCAGCCAATTTGGAGAAAAAAAAATTTTTTCGAGAAGCGTACTGGGCGCTCACCCCCTTTAAAATTTTAATTTTTTTAAAATTTTTAAAATGCGTTTTTTGAGTTCAGCGCAACAAATTATCCCTAGAAATGAGGTTTTTTAAAAAATAAAATTTTTTTAAAGTGGGCCACCTAAACCGAAATAGTACCGTTGGAGGTCTCGGTAGCACAATGGTAGTGCACTTGGACGGTAGCCAGGAGGTCCGGGTTCGAGTCCCGGTCGGGTCCGAAAACTTTTTGCTTCAAAAATGTCTTTGTGACGACCCCCTAAACATATGGCTTAATTTAGAGTTTTGATGAAGATAATGATGAGAACGACGAAAATTTTGTAACTCCACCCGAAACTCCAAAAAAATCGCCAGCCTCCTCGCTATCGATGTTAAATTTTTCCATCTATGTGTATAATGATGTACCAACTCGCGAAGATGATTATTTGGTCTCAATCTTGGAGCAAATCGATCAATGTTTCATCGAACGTTTCAAGTTTATTTCTAGCTACTTGCGCCAAATGAAAGATGTTCCTCATGAAGAGCGTGCGACATGGCCAGGAACGGACTCGCCACGCATCAAGAAATACATAGATTCTGCGAAACAACGTCCATTTATGGAATCACGTCACCGATTAATATTTGATTAAATTTTTTCCATTGTAATCTATGTGAAAGGTTATACTGTCTAATTTTTGAATTTCTTTCATTTTTGTGTGTTAATAGACGCTTATACTAGTGATGTTCAAAGTGATAATGATAAAAGGGTGTGATAAGTGATAGGATAACGTATTTTGATAACAGTGATAACGATTTTTGTGATAACTTTATTTTACCCCTTGTGATAACGTTATCACATCATGTGATAACGTGTTATTATGTGATAAGTGATAACGTTATCACAAAAATCGCTATCATTGTTATCACTAGTGATAGCGATTTTTGTGAAAACGTTATCACATGGTGTCAAATTACATTGTTCGTCTTCAATCTTGCAGTTGGAAGTATCTCCAGCTGGAGTTGTAATGGTTTCTTTTCCATGTTCTGCGATGATTGGTACAATGTGGGTATAGAAATTTGTAGTTGTTCTTGTCTTATATCCATGTGTGAAGAATCCTAGGGTTGATAAGTCTAGTCGGCTGTTAGACATCAAAATTCCATTTATGTTGACCATGCTGTATGCTTTTGTGCCAATTTTACAGAATACTTTCTGCATTTGTCGGCATTGGAATTTTGAAACTTCGTTATCACCTATTATTGCACTTACCCTCACATGTATCACTTTAAACATCACTAGCTTCTATTGCATATGAGAAAACAAGGTTGATCTATTTTTTTAAATGAGAAATCTCTTTGATAATGTATCTCTTTTTGTGTAATTTTATTTGCCTTATTTTTTGATACGTGTATAGTTATAATTACGGTGCTTTATCTCTTTTTGTTATTCTTAAGATATAAAAGAATCCAATGTGTATAAACTTGTTAAGGTTCGTTAAACCAGGGGTGCCAAGAACATTTCAAAACCAGAAAATCTGACAAAAATCAGATTTTAGGAACAAAATGCTAATTTGCCATTATATTTCTTATAAATTTGACAAAATTTCGCATCTCCAAAATCAGAATTGACACTGAAAAAGCAGATGTTGGCCAGATTTGACATCTCAAAGTCAGCACTTTTCTGAAAAATCAGCAGACTTGGCACCCCTGTCTTAAACCTATGTTATCACGCTAACATACTTTATTAAAAAAATTTAAAATTAAATAAATTGAGATCATCAAATGAGTACAAAAAACAATAATAAATCAGAGCTCAGTCGATTGTAACGATTCGAATATTTTTACAGGTCTAGAAATTGGAAGCTCATCATGTGAAATTAGCTTTGGACTGCTTATTCTATAAAATATGTGTTGATAACTCGAACAAGGATCTACAGATTGCGGCAGAATAAACCGGTCACCTGAGAATGGTCATTTTATCTATTATGTGACCGGTTTATTCTGCCCCACCCTGTATAATATAACCTGTGTTGTGCTACAGCTGTCCTTTTGGGTGTTGGAATTCCAGGATGGATAAGTGAATCTGCAAAGATTAGGCTTATCGTTGTTCGTGTAGTGCCTGAAAATCCACTCATCTTGCCGGATTTTGAGCGACGATGGCAGCATAGATAGAATAATAGCATTAAGAAAACCATAAACAGCACACAGAAAACACAACCAATAGCTAATATGACAAAATCCATATTCCCTGATAGGAAGCTATTTGCACCAGATGGATCTTGTATGGATGTGTTGGAGACCATTTCTTGAAGCGCATATCGGCGTCTGAGGGTGTTGCGAGCCTTCTGAGCTTGTTCGCTTCGCGTCTCTTCAAACAGCCTACAATTCTTGTATACAAAATCTCGGATATTGTGAATCAGGGGGTTCATTTTTTGGGGTCACCCCAGGGTCAAAAATCGAAAACAATTTAAAAAAGAGATTTAGGGGTAATTTTATGTGAAAAATCGATTGCGCGCATTCCCGAAGCGTGAAAATCTTTGTTTGACCCTTTAAAAATTTTTTTTCGATTTTTGACCCTGGGGTGGCCCCCTCTGATCCACAATAGCTTCAAAATCTCCATGTATATTGACAAGGGTATCATCTTTTTTACTTACATGCGAGCCTTGTTAGCCGGAGCTAAATGCTTGTCTCGTTCTAAAAAGTGTCCGATCATTGTGGTGGAATTTGACTGTCCGCTGAT
>OZJO01022730.1:0-12095 GCA_900406225.1 Acrobeloides nanus | reverse complement strand
ATCATCAACTTGGCTAAACTCTCTGTTTCGTGGCAAGATGCCGAAATGATGGGCACGCATGGCCTAATGTATTGGGTTGTTAGGAAAGTTTTAAGTTTTTGCAGATTTCATCGAATCTTTACAAAAATGACTTACAGGGTGTATAAAAAAACCAGAATTTGGGCGATTTTTTCATGTTTTTTCGACCCAAAAATTTTTTTCAAAAATGATTCTATTAGGGTTAATTTTATGCGGGGAATGGATTGCGCATATTCCCAAAGCTTGAAAACATTTCCCTGATTCTGAATCAAAGAAAAATTGATGTATTATAGAAAAAATTGGTCATCGCTTCAATACACATACCCGATTCACTGAATGAGGATCAGTAATTTTTACCAAAAAAAACGCAAATTACAGGTTTTTTTGGGTTCACTCTGTAAATGTTTTCATCAATCTCTAAACGACCTACTTTCATATTGTTCAAATTGATTTGCGTAAGATTTGGATCATTAGCTTGAAGCTTGCGGATGCACTGCTCAACATCAGTATCATTGTCGGGTTCTGAGGGTCGGGTCTGAGGCGGTAAGCTGCATTTGACAGGACCCGTATTCGAATCACTCAATATCCTTTCAGCCTCTTCCCAACTTATTATCCTATTCTCATTCATCATTTCTTAAAAAAATATTTTAACAACCATNCGCCCCCAAGTGGGGGGGGGGGGGC
Source organism: Acrobeloides nanus (assembly GCA_900406225.1). Lineage (NCBI taxonomy): Eukaryota > Metazoa > Nematoda > Chromadorea > Rhabditida > Cephalobidae > Acrobeloides > Acrobeloides nanus. Next base: position 11,393 of record OZJO01022730.1, on the reverse strand, counting down.
AAATGCCCCTTCCATTTTGGGTCTAGTGCCCCCATGCCCTCAATTTAAAAAATTTGCCCCTATTTTAAAAATTTGTTTGAAAAAATTTTTTAATCATAATATAGTCCATTATGATTTTTCATCAAAAATGATCAAGATTTCCTATTTTTTCACCCAAAAAAGGTCCAAAATTTTCCATTTTTTTCTACAAAAATTATTATTTTTTGAACATTTTCGGCTTAAAAACAAGCATTTCTCAAATAAATGTTCGCATGCGACGCTGTTTTTTTCTCTAGTAAAGTTTTTCACCAAAATTTTTCATTTTTCAACAAAAAAATGAATCCATATTTGACATTTTTGAACCAAAAATTCGACGTTTTCTGAGCATTTTCAGCATATAAACAAGCATTTCTCTTTAAAAAGTTTCGCCTGAGGCACTGGTATTGCATTCATTTAGGGATTTTCAACAAAATTCGCGTCGAAAATCGAAATTTCTGTGCGTCCATCTTAAAAATGAGTGTTTTTCAACAAACACCTGTCGACGCGGAAAAATATTCGATTAAACTGATTTAAAAATTTTTTTTTTTTGAAAATCTCGAAAAAATTGCCTTGGTCTCCCCTTTATGTTTTTGCCCAAATTTGTGGAAAATTAAAAATAAAACATGAGGGACCAAGATAAAAAAATTTTTATAAGACCCCCAAACTTGGAGTCTGGCTACACCAATGATTCTAGCGAATGCCCCCTCTAAAAACCCCTTTTTGACTTTATTTTGTCCCCATTTCTAAAAATGCATGTGATCACCCTACTATACCAAAAAATGAAGCCTACTTAAAAGCTCGCCAACATCTTCATCACCTTCTTCTTGCAAGGCATCAATGGCTTCTAATAAAGCATCATCTGTCATAAGATCGTCGTCGTCGAAGTCTGACATTTTGTACGATATTTACACTAAATCAAAGGTGGATTATATGAATGTCAACTTTTTTCTGATATCCCAAAAAATGTGGAAATGTCTCGAAAAATACTTGAGCCAAAAAACTTTTTTCATAAGAATTGAGTATGCGAGAAGGATAACACACAAAGAAGTGGCTTACAAACGTCGAAAGTACAAAAACAAGGAATAGGTAACAGTTAGGTTAGGTTATACTCTTACTCTTTCGCTCGCTCAAGCTGCTGCGCAACAACGGATGATCCCCGTTTCTGGATGCATTTCTCGAACTATGTCCGGTTCGCGTGTGCACTATTCGACAGACTTAATCTGCTCTCTGGAAAGTTGGGGACCTTTTTTCACAGCTTTTCATTGCTTTTGCCGATGCGGCCCTTTGAGCAAACAGCCTGAGACAGCAACCAATGAATAGCCGTCGATCACCCAGAAAAGAATACAGGAAAAAAACGCCTAAACACCTACCGAAAAATTCGCACTTGAAATTGAAGATTGAATAAAAAAAAAAGGTGGATATTTTTCTATAAACACACTTGTACAAATTGCCTTTTCCACCCCGAAAATTACGATTTTCTGCTGGCGATTTTTTGCGAACAACTGGATTTTTAACCCCAAAATGATTTTTCCGAGAAAAATGGTGTCCTACAAAGTTGTTTCCCATAAAATTTCGCAGCAAATGACCCCTCGCGGACGATTTTTGACTGGGTATCCGGTCAAAATCCAATTTTTTTCCATTTTCGCATCAATATGCTACCCTGAATCAGGGTCAAAGAAGGGTTTTCCCACTTCGAGAGTTCGCTGATTCCTCGATCAAATTACCCCTATACTGGTCATTTTTAGAAAAAAAATTTCGGGTCCAAAATTCATGAAAAAATCGGCGGTGGGATACTTGTGGACGGACATTTGCGGACGAAACGTTTGAAAAATTCAATTTGTTTAAAAATTCAAATTTTTCAAAAAATTTAATTTTTTCAAAAAATTCTAATTATTTCAAAAATTTGAATTTTTGAACAAATTGAATTTTTCAAACGTTTCGTCCGCAAGTATCCCACCGCCAAAAAATCGGCAATAGGACGGAATGCACCGCACGGTTTTTATAGGACTGAGCGCACATTTTTTTGTTTTTGAAATAATTCAAAAATTACGTGGCAAATTATGATGATTTTGGTGCCATTTTAAAGCTGGCAATCGTAGCAATCCAACGACACCAAGATCATGGCATATCTCTTTATGGTTGCTGAGATATTTGATCAAATGTGAAAAATGTCGATTTTTTAGAATTTTTGTCCGAAAATTGACGTTTTTCACATTTGATCAAATATCTCAGCAACCATAAAGAGATATGCCATGATCTTGGTGTCGTTGGATTGCTACGGTTGCCAGCTTTAAAATGGCACCAAAATCATCATAATTTGCCACGTAATTTCTGAATTATTTCAAAAACAAAAAAATGTGCGCGCAGTCCTATAAAAACCGTGCGGTGCATTCCGTCCTATTGCCAAAAAATCACGAAAATTCCACTTTTTTGGGGACACCCTGTACAATTTACTCAGCTTTTTTTCGCTTGAAATTCACCCGCAATTTTTCATTTTTGGTGCCCAAAACAAGTTGTCAAAAAAAGTTTGTAATTTTTGGGGCTCTTATAAGCAAAAATTCGACGAGGTCGAATATAGGGTGTTATATAAGAAATTTAATAAAATTCAAAAGTTTGAACGGGCGCCTTCTTTCCATTGCGCCATTTACCTCGTCTCCACTTCTTTAAATTTATGGCATAAAACAGACTATATCTTCAAAAATATTTACAGGGTGGCACAAAATAAAGTATACGATTCGATAAACTTTTTATTTGCTTATTTTTCACAGATTTGGTTCTACTATTTATTGTAATTATATTTTTTAGAGCTAAAAATGAAAGAATTGCGAGCTACGATTTTAAGAATGCGCTCCTATGGTCCAAGTCATAAGGCCAAAGAGACGCAAGCATGGCTTCGCAAAAACATTCCGGACTTCATCACCATCAAGGAATGGCCGCCGTACAGCCCGGATCTGAACCCGCTGGACTACGCAATTTGGGGCTATCTAGAAGCAAAAGCGTGCGATAAACCCCACGAATCGATCAAGCCACCCTGTAAATTGATTTTAAAAAATCAATTTTAGATTTTCCAAACTTGAAGAAAATACAGAGTGGACTTAAATAACTCGCCGAGAAAAATTCGATTTTTGAGCAAAAATTCGATTTTTCACAAAAATTTAATTTTTTCGATCAAAAATTCGATTCTTAGCATAAATGCTTGAATGCAGCCTCATAAAATTATCCCTAGAACTTTGTATCAAAACTCATAGGAAATCCGTTTATATGGGGGCGGATCCACCCTATAAATATAAACAAACTGCTCCCTATAGCTTAAGTACGTCATTGCGAAGAAGATGATTGGTATTTTAAAAAAATCAAACCACTTATGTGATTTAAAAAAATTGACGAATAGAAAATTTTACAAAATTGTATATTAAAAATTTCGAAGAGTATCATATAGGCGAGAAGAAGAAAAAAAGTCAATAATACAACCCACAATATCAATTAGCACAATAATGAGTGAGTCAGCTGGAAATTGTTATTTTAGAAATTGGCGACGTCATAGCGAAACTCATTGAAATGATACACCAACAACTTATAAGCATCTTTGATCAACTGGTCGCCGAGCTCCCAGATCAATGGAGGGATCGGATAGACGCACACACCCTTGGACCGGATCCGGCCTCNTGAAATGATACACCAACAACTTATAAGCATCTTCGATCAACTGGTCGCCGAGCTCCCAGATCAATGGAGGGATCGGATAGACGCACACACCCTTGGACCGGATCCGGCCTCTCGATTCTCTTCAATGCTAAATCCTTGCATCCAATTGACTTCCCTTCCCGTTTTCAAGAGCCATATTCTCTTTTGTCTCGTTTCCGGACGAACGTCTTTGCTGATCATTTTCGAGTGTATAACCTGGTCGTCGCACGTTTGGCCGCGCAACATTACACCAAGTTCAAGCAGTGCGGAAGAATAGGCGACTCGAGCCAGCCGGGGAAATCGAACGCTATTTTGGCTCGGCTAAGGACAAACAACACTGCGGTCTCTTCTAGAAGAAGTTAGACTGGGAGACGATCGGCTGCCAATGCCCTTTGTTGTGCTAGGTGAAACGTCGGATGATGGAAACAAATACACAGAAGGTTGTCACCTTGCTCGCTGATGCTGATGATAAGCCACTTTCAAAAGTTTCAAAAATTACAATTTATTTACGGCTTTAACAAAAAGTAATTGGGCAAAAAAACATGATGAAAAATGTACTGACTAAGATAATGGTGTTAGAAGTTGATGATTTTTGAAATCTGTGTATTACAACGAAAACAAAATATAATGAAAATTCGTCCTTGAATCAATAACAGTTGTGTGTATTGACGCGAAAATTCGAAAATTTTTTTGGCAGTTTTCGTAAGTCGATGAAAAACCCTGAATCAATAAAAATTGTGTATTGACGCGAAAATTCAAAAAAATTTTNTTGACGCGAAAATTCGAAAAATTTTTTTGGCAGTTTTCGTAAGTCGATGAAAAACCCTGAATCAATAAAAATTGTGTATTGACGCGAAAATTCAAAAAAAATTTTGGCAGTTTTCGTAAGTCGATAAAAAACAGAAAAATTTTTTAAATTTTCGCGTCAATACACAACTTTTATTGATTCAGGGAGGAATTTTCGGCATAGACAAGAACGGGATGGAACGATCGTTCGAACAACACATGAACGGGATGACCAAGAACGGGACGACAATTGTGTTTGTAATTCCCTTCATCGTCCCGTTTTGGTGTCCTGTTCTTGTTCGTTCCGTTACTGTGTATGCCAAATTTTCATTGCGTTCATGTTTTCGTTGTAATACACAGATTTTTCAAAAATCGCCAACTTCAAACGCAATTACCTCAAAAGCTACAACGATTTAGAACATGCCGTAAAAACAAAAAATGCTCCATTTTTCATGGACTTTCTGATCAACAAAAAATGGAAATTTTTTTCGGTGGACTCGCCCTTTAGGATCAGTCCACCGAAAAAAATATATAAAAAAATCAGTTTAATTGCATTTGAAATTTTTCATGTTTTTGTTGTACTACACAAACTTTTTGAATAGAGTACTGTTCTTTAATCTAAAGATGTAAAGGTGGTCGAAAATTGAATTTTTTGTGAAAAATCGAATTTTTGCTCAAAAATAGAATTTTGGATGAAAAATTGAATTTTTTCGTAAAGTTCATGAAAAATGAAGCATTTTTTGTTTTTATGACAACCTCTAAATCGTTGTAGTTTTCGAGATAATGCATTTGAAATTTGAATTTGTGTTCATGTTTTCGTTGTAATACACAAACTTGTTTGAATTGTTGCACTAAAATCGTCAAATTTCCCATGTAAATATCTTTATTATTGTAAATTATGAATTGTTAACGTTTAAAAAATATTCATTTTTTGCGCAAAAAAGTCGATTTTTCTGCAAAAAATTCAAACAAGTTTATGTATTACAACGAAAACATGAACACAAATTCAAATTTCAAACGCAATTTTCTCGAAAACTACAACGATTCAGCGGCTGTCGTAAAAATGAAAAATGCTTCATTTTTCATGAACTTTCTGAATATATAATTTTCCATAGTGTTTTTTCGAGTGGACTGGTCCTTTAACAATTCCAAGTTTCAACAATTTTCCACTCCACTTCTATGAAATTTCAATAATTCTCTGAAATTATGTGTAAAAACCAAATATTGCGAATTGGCTTCCTTATCATTTAATCGTGTACTTTAGCTTACCATCCATTAGACGGACTATTATTTACTTAATTTATCAATTTCTCAAATTTGATCACAGTTAAAATGAACCTTAATTTTGAAAGAACTTTAATCGAACAAGTACTTGCAAGAGTTGACGTATGAAGGCTCGAAATTTTGTATGAGGCCTTTTGAAAATGTGTTCAAAAATTAACACTTTATTTGTTTTAAAGAATGAACTGCTTGCGTCTTCAATCTCTCGGGCACGTAATAAAAATAGGAAGAGTGTCAATAATTGAAATTATGAGCGCCATTTTTAGAATTTTACGATGAACGCTCATAAAATTTGATAAAGATATGCAACCAATCATAGTCACACTTCGAACAAACTTTTCGAAAGTTATAAAAAGAATATAATCGCTATAAAAAATAATGGCACTTACAGAGTGGCGCACAAAAACCGGACACTTAAAAAATGCCTGAAAGAATCAGGCATTTGAAAATTTTTCGCCGAAGCGTGAAAATGCTTCCCTGGCCCTGATTCAGGGTAAAAAAATCTTTCGATTTTTACTTTATGCAAAAAATTTTTTGCTCCAAGCGGGACTCGAACCATCTTTGCGACCAATATGCAGCTGCTTTGTCACTGCACCACCGAGGCTTGTTTATGGAGATACGTCTTTTCAAACCAAGTAGTGTAAAAAAGGTCGAAAAAAATCTATATTTTCCCTGAATCAGAGTCAAGGAAGCATTTTCACGCTTCGGCGATGCGCGCAATCGATTCTCGCATGATTTTACCCCTAAAAATGATCTTTTTAGAAAAAATTTTATTAGTCCATAAATGTCACCCCTTTAAAAAAACAGTAAAATCACTCAGATTGGAATTTGAACACGATAAATCGCCTAGATTGATAGGATTTTCGGGCACGAGAAATCGATTGGCGCAAGTCCCGAGTTCCGAAAAAATTTTCATGACCCCTTATCGGGGTATCCCATGTTAAAAAATCAATTTTTTCAACTTTTTTATTCCTCTCCAAATTGGCTTTTGGTACGCAGGGGTTTTCGAATATGGGGTACCCAGATAGGGGGATATGAAAATTTTTTTGGAACTCGGAATTTGTGCCAATCGATTTCTCGTGCTCGAAACCCCTCAGGTACCAAAAATCAGCCAATTTAGAGAAAAAAATTTTTTCGAGAAGCGTACGGCGGGATTTATACTTCCGTCATGTCGCGATGCGTCGTACGACCGAAGTATAAGGGTCGGCACAAGCTATCGTACTAACCACAAGCAACGACACAAGCTAACGCAAGCTATTATACGAAAGTCATTGTACGAGTGTAAAATACAATCGTACGACGGACGAAATGGCCACAAGCTATCGTACGAGTACGATGACTTGTACGATGAAATTTCGTACGATGCCATCGTACTGCATCGTACGAACGTACGACAGCTTGTGGCGAATTTCATCGTACTTTTTCGTAATTTTACGATCGTACGATGACTTCGTACGATAGCTTGTGGGCCATCGTACTTTTGCGTTCAGTACGATAGAATGTACGAGCTTGTGCCGACCCTAAACACTGTTGTACGACACGTATTACGACGCGACATGTTGTATGACGCGTCGTACGACACAAAAATGCACTGTCGTGTCGCGACACGACGGAAGTAGAAATAACGCTTACTAGGCGTGCACCCCCTTTACTTTTTTATCAAAAATTTCAATTTTATGGAATGAATTTTGTGATTTTCACACATTTTTGTATCCTTTCTTTTTTTGATCTCCATGGGGGGCATTCCGAATAAGTACCAGATAATATGTTAAACATATTGAAGGGTATGAGAATTTCCACTGTATAGACTCGTTGACCACGCCTTATGTGTTGGTCAGCATTGCCATATTTTTGTGTAAAAGCTTGTTTGCGCTCAGTCTCGGTCTGTATAGGGTGGAATCGTTGGGCTGGCTGATAAAGCTAATTGGTGGTCATTTTTTAATTCTTTTTTCATAAAGACGTTTTATTTGATAAGCATTTTTTAAAGATAAGAGTTATTGTTTAAAGTTTGTTGGTTTTAAGCAGGGTGATCAATTCCGAAGAATGAAAATAAGAAATTTTTGTTGTTGAAAAATAAGCAAACAATAAGAACTTCTTTTAAAAAAATGGTGAAAAAATAAGATTTGGACTCTAAAAATCTTATTATTAAGAACACTTGGACACCCTGCCTAAACCTAAGCCCAGGGTTGACCAACCCTGATTCAGGGACTGGAATTGATGTATTGACGCGAAAATCGAAAAATTTTCTTTTTTCGCCCGTACACCAATTCCATTCCCTGAATCAGGGTTAAGATAATTTTTCATGCTTAGAAAATGTTTTTTTTCCATGTTTAGAAAAAGAAAATGTTTCATTCTTGACCGTTAAATGACTATTATCGAAAGAATGATTAATTCCTGCTTACATCTTCTTTTTTAGTTTACCATTTGTACGATTGCTTTGAGATGATTTCAAAAATTTCCAAAACGTGCGTAAAAATTTGAAAGACTCTGATTTCATTTCATTAGGAAAATCACGGAAATGTTTTTGAAAAATATCATTCTTCTTCGTTAAATCTCGTGGTCAAAAATTTATACATGCTTGAAAGAAGAAAACCGCCAGCGCCACTCTTCCATTCCTTTTACGCTTTTTATTTGGTAGGAAATCTTTTGGTGCCGATCTCCATTCGTGTCATCTTGATGCAATGATCGGAGTTTTTTCACAGAAGTCTTACTCATCGACGCATTCTTGTCTGGTCTGACGAGAACGGATGATGGTGACCGGAAGTGTGTGTGGCCAGTGGTTCGGAGTTCGAGATTTTTTGTTTTGACTGGACGACTGGCTGGTTTGATGATAGTAAAAGCTTTAAAAATTTATTTGTGGTTTTTGGGAATTGTGTGCAATTTCATATATCCAGTGTCGAAATTATGGGGGGGGACTTGTGGAAAATCCCTCTCCTAAACCTGAAAAATTTTTTATTTTTCGCGGAAGAACAATGAAAAATTTTCAAAAAAACGTATTAAAACTTCTCTCCCTCCCCCAAACTTGAAAATTTCCCCAAATCTGGGCCAAAATTACGACGCTATATAGGCTTAGGCTTAAGATTCTTAGGCTTGGGCTTAAAGGGGGAGTCCAACTTAGGGCCGGGTAGAAAATTTTTTTAACAAGTGACCTCCTTGGGATATTTTATGCGGGGAATCGATTGCGCGCATTCCCGAACCTTGAAAACGCTTCCTTGACCCTGATTCAGGGAAATAGATGTGTGTATTGAAGCGATAATCGAAACATTTTAACATTTCTCCCTCAAAATCATATTTCTGGAGGTAATTTCATGCGGGGAATCGAGTGTGCGCATTCCCGGAGCTTGAAAACTCTTCCCTAACCCTGATTCAGGGGAATAAGAGTGTGTATTGAAGCGAAAATCCAATATGTACTAATTTCCCTGAATCAGGGAAGCGTTTTCAAGTTGCGCGCAATTGATTCCCCGCGCAGGCCGCATGAAATTACCCCCAGAAATATGATTTTGAGGGAGAAATTTCAAAATTGTTTGATTTTTGCTTCAATACACACATCTATTTCCCTGAATCAGGGTCAAGGAAACGTTTTCAAGGTTCGGGAATGCGCGCAATCGATTCTCCGCATAAAATTACCCCTAGGAGGTCACTTGTTAAAAAAATTTTTAAAAATTTTCTATCCGGCCCTAAGTTGGACTCCCCCTTTAACCTTAGTCTTTACTTCTGCACTTGCTTTTTCACACTTCTTCAATTTTCTTCTTCACTTCCCATCCTTGTAAGAGCAAATTCAGTTGTTAGTCTATTTGTTGTTAAAGAATATTAAATCTTTTGAAAGCTTGTCCCGAAAACGCTGTTCAAACAATAGCCTTTTCGGTAGTCGCCTTTTGAGACGTCGGAAATGATTTGTGCTCATCTGAGATTTGCAAAGTTGAGCAGCAAAAACGCAAGCTAGAAACCGAAGCTTCAAACCTTGTGCGCGCCAAAATCCTAGTCACAGACGGTTCATCTCGTAGCCAAACTCCGACGAGCCAAAGAAGGCGCCGTCACCAATTACGTCAGGCACCTCGCGGCTCGGTTTTCGACGAGATGAAGAAGATGATGATTCTCATATGAGGCGAACAAGTTCGAACATTTACCTACACAAAGGGAAACCACTTATAGCTTACAAGCTACTTTGCACCACAAACAATTACTTTCAAGAGGAAACTTAGCCGGACTCACCTTTTACCTTTAATTAATCACGTTTGATTTTTTAATGGTTTTATTTTTGCAAAAACCAGAAAAAAAGTTGGGAGCTACTTCTTCTTTTCTACTACTTCTTCTACTTCTTTCTCTACTACTACTTCTACTACTACTACTACTAATTCTTCTTCTACTTCTTCTTACTACTTCTTCTTCTACTTCTTTCTCTACTACTACTTCTACTATTACTTCTTCTACTACTGCTACTTCTTCTACTACTACTAATTCTTCTTTACTTCTACTACTACTTCTTCTACTACTTCTACTTCTTCTACTACTACTTCTATTACTACTTCTACTTCTTTTATTACTACCTCTACTGCACAATAGGGAGCCACCCAAGTGAAAAAAATTTTTAAATTTTTTCTGAAAATGACTTCGCTAGGGGTAAAACATGCAGGAATCCGAATTTGACATTTTCGAAGCGAAAAAACGCTTTCCTGATTCAGGCAAGGCGTATTGAAGCGAAAAGTCGCAAAAATGCAATTTGACGATGACGACCCCTTTTGGGGGTAAAAATATGCAGGGAATCAAATTGTTTTTAGACTAAAATATGTTATTTTCTCAAATTTTCGCGTCGATATACAACTTTTCTTGAATTCGATGTCAAATTCGGATTCTCCGCACATTTTTACCCCGGGTCGTTTTTAGTCGCAAAAATCACATTTTTGCGACTTTCCGCTTCAATACACAATATGCCTTTTCTGAATCAGGGAAAGGCATATTGTGTATTGAAGGGAAGCGTTTTTTCGCTTTGAGAATATCAAATTCGGATTCCCCGTATGTTTTTTCACCCCTACAGGGGTCATTTCCAGAAAAAACTTTGAAAATTTTTTCAAATGGGTGGCCCCCCCCCCTATTGTGTAGTAGCTCCAAGCTTTTTTCTATGAGAAATGGCACTAGGAAAAAGATCATTTTCGTGACAATAAAATAGCCTTTCTATAGAAACAGCGTGATAGTTTTTTCAAATGCTGTTTGTTCATTTTAAGCTATCACCATTGTTTTTTCAAGAAATTTTGACCGCAGGGAAAGGTCGAATCGACCTGAGGATGAAAGCTGCGGAATTTTCGTAAAGCAACAAAAAATCCTATTATAGAGTGCATTAGATTCATCATTGGGCATTAGGAGCCGTGAATTTCACGATGGCGCTAGGACAATTGCAATTTGCATTGAAAATTGCTCGATTTACTGATACGAAACTGATCATCATGCCAGGACTTTTGCACCCTATGCCAGGATTTTTACCACCTTATGTCACTCTATGTCAGGACTTTTGCACCCCCTGTATGCGTGTTGTTGGTATGATTTGTGTACTATGTGTGGGGTGTTGTGGGTTTGTATGATTGTTGTGTGGATATGTAGTAGGTGTTTTGTGCAGTGCCGTAGCTACT
>OZJO01022712.1:0-17892 GCA_900406225.1 Acrobeloides nanus | reverse complement strand
TTTCAAACGCAATTATCTCGAAAACTACAACGATTCAGAACATGCCGTAAAAACAAAAAATGTTCCATTTTTCATGATCTTTCCGAATAAATCATTTTTTCATATGGTTGTAAATTACTGGACTGGTCCTTTAAATGTCTAAATATTAAAATCCTTCAATTTTTGGCATAGGGATGAATGGAACGAAACGAAGGGATGCAAACGAGACGAATGAAATGGGACGAATATCGAATAAAACGAGACGAATGAAACGACCACGAATGTAACGAGACGAATGTCATTAGGAAAAATTTTTCGGATTTCCTACACAGATATATTGCCTATTTTTTATCGGTTTCGTTTCATTTGTATCGGTTCATTCGTATCTTTTCATTCGAGTCTATGCCCAATTTTTCCCTCCCCCATCCACAATTAGGGCCTTTATGTAACAAAAATTTACGATATGCTGGATTATTGCATTGCCCCAAATACGATAAACAATCGTCAGTTGTATCCTCACAAATCGTTTTTGCTATACAATGTGGGCATTGTGGAAAGACCGTCGAGTTGTCACAAGAACCATAAATATCAGTGCACTCCGTGTAAAGATACGTGTAGTTATGTATTTGAATATTCCAGAAGTTTGCATTGATTTCACTATCATCGAGTCCTTCTAGAAAGTATCCAACTCTCGAGTTTTCGCAATAAATATCATGGATATTTAAATCCTGGAAGCGTGGAGTATGGGGAGTTGTAGGCGGAAGAAAGGTATTGCTATAGTTCATAGTCAAGCGAATACAATATTGCACATTGTATAGATTTATATTGGAATATGTGATGTTTTGGACAAGTCCTAAAATTTAGAATTCTTTGGGGCTTAGGGGGAATTAAGAGACACTTTCTTGGGCTTTCAAAGGTTGTCTTAAATAGTTCGAGCGGAAAAAAATTATCTACGGTGTTTTAGATAGGTTAGAAAATTCAAAAAATCAACATAAAATCGGGTTTTTCAGCTTCAGACCAGGTTTTACATTTTTACAGAAGGTGAAATTTTCCCTGAATGGCTCTTAAAAACTTTCCCGAGCGTTAATCTCCCTAAATAAATCAAACTTGAAGCCCGCTCAAACCGTTTAACACTTGTCGTCTGAGACCTTCGAGTGTTCAAGAAAGCGTCATAACTCCAAGTCCTCGCTGGCTTTTGACACGGACTCCCATCCATGAACCATTCATTGTAATATCCTTAAAAGTCACATTATAGACTCCTCCGCATGTATCACTGCCAATACTTAGACCATGACATGTTCCGAAGCTCATGTTCCGAACAAGAATATTCTGAGCAGGGATATCTCCACATGAGCTATCAATGGCAATGCCATCATCACCTAAATTGGCCTAATTTTTATCTGTAATAATAGGATTCTGTTAAAAATCAGTCCAGTTTTAAAATTTTTATAATCAATAAGAGTTATTCATCTTTTTATTTTTAAATTTGATTTTTTACAAAAATTTTCGTTTCAATATAAAAATATGTTTAAAATTTTCAAGAGATTTCGTAATTTTTAACCCGGATTTGCCAATAAATCGTAAAAGCCTGCTAGAAATCCGAAAATGTGCTAGCTTCAAACACCCATATCTCAACGAAGATGAAAGATTTTTTGATAAAAATTTTTTTTATTTTCCTCATATTTTCAGCTATCTAAAACGTTGTCGCGCGAAAAAATCCGAGCAAATTTCGATTTTTAGTGATTTTTTTAAGTTCCGCAAATTTTTCAAAATTCAAAGGCTCATAACTCTGCAAATTTGAAAGCTTTTTTGATAATTTTTTTCATAAATAAAAGTTCCCAATCTGAGCTTTCCAAATTGCGGTCGTTCAAGAAAAATCGGTTTAACCTTACCGAGTTATGACGTCCAAAAGGTCTTTTTAAAATTTAGACCTACCGGCAAATCCGGGTTAAACATTTCTGCAACGATAAAGGTTGGGATTTTGTTCCAAAACAAAAAATTACGGCTAATAGTCCAACCCTAATCAAAATACCTGTGCTAATATAACTATTTTCGATTAATACATTAGCAACCCTATTCATATTGATGCCATCTGTATTATGTGATGGGTTAATGGCAGCATCACTATCCGGATTAAGGATTGTAATGTTAAAAACATGAACGTTCGTGACATTATCTAATCTTAAATTAAAACTTGGGCTATTCTGTAGAGTAATATTGTTGACAACTATATCTTTAGAATTATTAATATCTATAAGTTTTGGCCTAAAGTGTCAAAAAGTTTATTATTTATGGAAATTTAAAACTATAAAGGACCAGTCTACTTTCGGGGAGTAGACTCCGAAAATGGGACCGCGGGGGCCGAGCTTTTCTCTAATAATTGTAAGAGGTTAAAAGCTAGAAGCCTAATTTCTTTTCTAAAATGTTGATGGGACCTCAAGCTAATAAATCCACATCAAGGCCCCAGGGCTTCATTTGAAAATTTTTTTCTAGAAGCGTTGGGGGCCCAAACATTGGCACTTTTTCAAAAAATGCATGATTTTTGGGCTTCCGATACTAGAAAAATTTTCAAATGAAGCTCTGGGGCCTTGATGTTTTGCTTTGGGATCCCGAAAAAAATCCAAAAATCAGGATTTCTCTTCAAATCCCGAAATCACAAAAATGGCACTTTCGGGATTGAAATCGTCGGGATATCCCGATTTCGTGATCGGGATTCAACCCTATTCACAAGGAACCCCGATAGTAGACTGGTCCTTTAATAAATAGATAGATAGATAGTATGTTACCTAGTTTTATTGCTACATGGTGCTAGACTGTAATTAGATACGCACTGCCACCAAATCAAACCTTGTCCATCGATCAGTCCTCCTCCAGTTATAGTTATGTTCTTGACATCTTTCGTAAAAATCAATGATTGCCATCTGGAAGAGCTTGAATTTATACCAGGACTAAAAGGATGTACACTAACAAAGCTGTAATTTTGAACTTACAAAACATAATGATCCGAGTCATTAAAGCCCAATATTGTCCCTTGTACGTCCAAAATGACATTGCTTGAAAGATGAAAACATCCAGTGCGAAAAGTATAACCAGCATCAAATATTACTCTACCACCGTTGCTATTGTTTGCTGCGGCCAAAGTTGCCCGGACTGCATTCGTATCATCAGCTATACCATCTCCAGTAGCATTAAAACTTTTCACGTGATAATCTTGGGCTAGAATCTGTGAAAGGCTTGCCAAGAAAATTAACAAAAATAAAAACAGTGGATACATCAAAAATGTAAAATTAAATTGTACGAAACACTTGACAATCTTGAACAAAGTGTGTCCTCTATTTTGAAGCTTTTTATTTTAGCATATTTCCTGACGTAACAATTGATATTGATTATAATACTAGCAAAATTTTGATAAGAAAATTCTGTTTTGTATATTGATAAATAATGCTTAATGCGGGATTGTAAATAAATATCAATAATAAAATAAAAAATTTTTGATAAAAAAACATAAAAAAGATTCTTTATTTAACATTTTTTATTACTTCGTGTCGAAGGGATCCATTTGCCTTCGTATCAAGCCTGGTCAAATCAAGTTCAAACACGTAATTTGAATAATTTTATCCACTTTGTCTCGTAAAAGTAGCAATTTCCTTTGTTTGCATTAGCTATCTTTATGTTAGCTTTACTTATCTATCACTTTTAAAATAACATCTTACAAGGGAACCTTAAGGTCTGCCACACCCGAATTTACGTAAAACATGATATAAAGCTTTAAAATTTTCCTTGAAGATGCTCTCATGATTTTGGTGTCATTTTTCTTCTCTCACCGAGCCCTATCATTGGTATAGGCTGTAACGGAATTGGACTTAAGGTGACAAAAATAGCATAAACAGACAGACACACATAGTGCATTTAATTAACATTAACATAAATTCATGCTTTTTAGCATTCTATTAGAATTATTTTTGATGTGTTAATTTGGTATAAAATGTTTTGGCAGGACTTTTTTAATACCCTGAATAAGTGACAACTTTCTTGCTTACTCGATAAATACAGGGTGGCCCAAAAAAATTGCAATTTTGCGAAACATCGTTTTTATGGCGAAATCTTTGAAATTCCAACCCCATAGGGGGAAAACCCTACCTAAAAACGGCGATTTTTATGCTCAAAAACCGCTTCTAAACTTCGAAATAATCTTTTAGAGCTAAAATGATTGTGCTTTCGAATGGGGATCTTATCGAAATACGTACTTTGATGAGTTTGGGGTGGAATCCGAAGCGAATCTTCGAATTTCGAATAGCATACGAACTGCGCGGCGCTAGAGATTGTAAAATACAGACGATTTACGAAGCTTGTAAAAGAATCAGGATTAATCAAGGAGATGTGGGAAGAATTGATTGAAAACCTAAACTCATTTAACAAGGTTCCGGAATTTGGAAGCGGTTTTTGCGCCTTAAAACCATAAAAATCACCGTTTTTAGGTAGGATTTTCCCCCCTATGGGATGGAATTTTAAAGATTTCGCCATAAAAACGATGTTTCACAAAATTGCAATTTTTTTGGGCCACCCTGTATTATTTCAGTTTTAACAACAAAAAAGGCTACAAAAGGACATAAAAAATCAAATTTCTTTTTAAAAGCGTTTTCCTTTTTCTTATTCACAAGAATAGCCATGTCAATATTCGCACATCATCGTCTGATATTGAATGAGAGACTAAACAATTCCGTTGTAAACAGGTTCAATCGATTTGGGAATAACAGGACAGTCTTCATGATTTTCTTTTTTTGAATTTCATTTTATATACAATCTTTTATAGACATTAATCATTCTTCATGAGCCGAAAAATTTTTTGCATAAAATTTTAAGCAGCCAAATTGAATTTTAGTTTTAAAATGACAGTTTCTTATAATTTGGATATTTCTACGGCAAATACATTCGCATTTTATAAAATTCTATTCCGTTGGAAGGGTAGTATATGGAAAGCTACTTCTTGGGAATTTTCGCTATGGATGGTGATTTATTATACGATTTCGATCGTCTATAGATTTGTATTGCCTCCGGATTTTCAAATGTAAGCGAGTAGAGATAAAGGTACACATTTAAGGTTCAGTATTATGATACGCGTAAAATTTCTCAAGTTCTTAGCCTGTGGAGTTGACCATTTTTAGCCTGTGGAGCTGCTTTTTTATCTTAACTTTAGAATTTCAAACAAATTCATCAAAAATCGAAATTTTCTGATCATTTTCAGCTTTAAAATTTTTTTAAATCCAATAGCGCGAAACCAAGGTGATTTTTTATTTTTTTGTTGAAAAAATCACATCGGTCCAATTTTTTCCCTAGTATCAGTGAAGCATTTACAGGGTTCGGAAATGCGCGCAATCGATTTCTCGCTTAAAATTACCCTTCCCATGTACAGGGGTGGAGGTGCAAAAGTTCTGGCATAAGGTGACATAAGTCCTGGCATAGGGTGAAAAAGTCCTGGCATGATGTGACAAACAATGTTATTTGAGAGATCTAACGTAAAAGAGTTTTTCACCCTATGCCAGGACTTATGTCACCTTATGCCAGAACTTTTGCCCCCCCCCCCTGTATGTTTTGTCCCAAAAATTTTGAAGAAAAAACATAAGGAGGACCAAGGTAATTTTTAAAAAATCGAAAAAAAATCACCTTGCCCCCTATGTTTTTTTGCCATCTACAGAATTTCAAAACTTTCGGGGGGGGGATGTTTGTATATGTGTGATTCGAAAGTTTTTTGCATTCTACATTCTTGCACTTGGCTAATTTTATTATCAAAATTGTTTAAATCTATTAATTTTTTAGCGCTTTTGGAAACTTATCCAAACATTTGGATCAAAAATTACAATATTTACCATTGGTCTTACTCTTGGGCTTCTTTGTAAAAATCGTTTTTGATAGATGGAAGGGTGTTTTTGAAAATGTTGGCTTCATCGATGCGTAATTGATTTTATTCCGATAATTTGGGTCAAATGCTTTTAGTGCCGCTTTCACAGTTTGCACTTATATTCGCGGTGATGATGAGAAAACAATACTAGGCCGGCGGAGTATACTCCGATATTTATGTTTGACTCAAGTTTTGGTATTAAGGGACGTTAGTGTAAAAGTTCGAAAGAGGTTTCCAACAATGGATTCAGTTGTTACCGCCGGTAAATTAAAAAAATTCTACAGGGTATGAGGAAATTATCCGACCTCCTTGTGGGATATTGTCGGATACTTTTCACCATAGCTTTTGTTAGGAATATCTTTACATTGAGATCTTGGTGTCTTTTTAAAGCTCACATTCGTAGCTTTAAAATGACACCGGGTTTCAGCAATTCTTACCCTGATTCAAGGAATCTTAATCTCATGAACATGAAAAATAGAAAACTAATTTTTAGGCTTTTTACAATCTCATGAAAAAGAATATCTAGATAGATATAAACATTCTTATGATCGCTATTGGATACCTATGACATGGGCTTCGACCACAGTAGCAAAACTGCGGCAAGAAGGGAAAATCACTTCCGATACCTTGTCCAATAACATTGTTTTTGTAAGCAATATAATCTTTTTCACGAGAAGAGAGGAAAAAAGAAGCTAAATAGTGCAGTGGCAAAGAAAGCCAACCGTTCAATCTGTAAGTTAAGTGGAATCGAACCTGGCGCCCTCAACGTTGCTTAACTTGCCAGATCGGACGGTTGGCTTCCATATCCACTGAAGTATGGAACGCCAGCTTTTTCTCTTTCTTCTCGAAACAGACTATAATTTTTATTTTTTGTTATTAAGTGTTTGATTTTAGGAAATAAGCGCCTTTCAAAA
Organism: Acrobeloides nanus; assembly: GCA_900406225.1. Taxonomy (NCBI): domain Eukaryota; kingdom Metazoa; phylum Nematoda; class Chromadorea; order Rhabditida; family Cephalobidae; genus Acrobeloides; species Acrobeloides nanus. The sequence continues at coordinate 11,100 of OZJO01022712.1, read as the reverse complement.
ACGCTTACAAGGTTTATGTTATAATGATTGGGTCCCAGTACCAATAGCCTATACACAAATTGTTTTTATGTGTACACGGATTTTTATGGTTGTTTGTTTAGTCTCGAGACAGTTTTTGATGCATCCTGGAGAGAAAGATGGTAATACGGTGAGTCATAAACGTGACTGGGACATATGGATCCCCTCCCCAATCCCGCTGACAAGTCCAAAAAGCCATAGACTATTTGTAATTTTAAATTTGTTGCCCCTCTCCCAACAAACTCCTCTCTCTCTTTCTATCGTAATTTTGGGACCAATATAAACAAAGCCGACCTAACACAATTTTGAAATAGATAATCTTAATGTTATAAGTTTTAGCTAGACGCTATCATACCCTTCATGACCATGCTACAAATATTTTTCTATCTAGCATGGGCAAAGGTCGCTGAAGAATTATTGAATCCCCTTGGCACTGATGATGACGATTTGGAGACAAATTTTATAATAGATCGCAACATTCTGGTTTAATTAAAAAATAAGCCTATAAAAAATTACGTATTAAGTTTTAGATGGGTATGAAGCTGGCAGAGGAATATTATAACCAATTTCCAGAACAGCTACCTGATATATTAGACCCGAAACATCCACCTATGTACTCGGAGGATATTAGACATCCAACGCATCCTTACAAAGGATCGGCTGCTAATATCAAGTAAAATTGTATTTTTCTCAGACTTTTTTAGTTAAGAATTAACGTCAGTACAGGATGAGCAAAAGAAAACCGTACTTTTGTGTTTTTTTGGCGAAAAATTTTCAAAATTTTTTTCAAAAATCGGATAAATTACCCCTTATAGGTGATTTTTGAAAAAAAATTTTGAAAATTATTCACTAAAAAACGGTTTTTTTGGCTCATGTAATAAAGTTTTCAAAAACACTTATTTTAGCTTCAAACCTGAAGGCCGTAAACCGAGTATGGTGCCTCACAGATATTCGGTCAGCAAAGGCTCTTTAAAAAAGAAAGAAGCACAGCATATTTTACATGATCATCTCTCATGGCCAAAAAAGTTGGAAAGAAGTTTATCATTTCCTATGGCCTTTGGGGCAAGAAAACAAGATCCTCCGTAAGTGAAATTAACAACTTACCGGGACATATTTTTAATGGCGCCACCACGCTTCCTGACTCACTATTGCGGACCTACACTTGCGGACTAACATATGCGCAAGATCTGCGTTTACAATAGTGGGTCCGAAAGCGTGGTGGCGCCTCCTTAATTCATATCTAACCATACCATGCCCAAACAAGGAAGATTCCTTACACTCTGAGGGTCGAGCAGGGCATAGGAATTACGGTATTTCGAGTACTTACCCTTCCCCCTAGCGAGACTAAGGACCGAAAATAATGCTAGTAGAGTCACAAAGTAATAAAAAACCATAACGCTAACTTTATATAAATTTTAAGAAAATTTTTTACACCCACATAAAAAAATATCAAAAGCACCCTTAAAATTATATTTTCGACGCTTCTCAACGACTAAAACGAATGGTAAATCATTCACTTTCCGTAAACGATAAACGAAAGGTAAACCTAGCACTTTCCGAGAACGATAAACTGGCTTTCCGTAATCGATAAACGACATAATTTTGGGATGATACCCTCTAGTCAATCCTTATTCCTACGCCACTGACGACGAGTAAGGAAGTTCCTTCTTCTAAAACATTAAAAGTTTTAAAACTTTATTTTTTGGGGAGGGGTAGCATTAGCAATGTACCGTATTTCCTCTAAAATAACACCTGAATGTTATTTTTTCAACCCCTCAAAAAAAATAACCCTATTTTTCTATTGGGTTGTTCGGAAAGTCCGTGCGGCTCAAAAAAGTGCTCTAATTTCATCAATTTTCATCCGTTTTCGATGAAATTTTTTTTCAGTAGTGGGTAAGAGTATATGCTGAATACGATCCAATCGGTCTTTTTGAGCAAAACTCATGTTTTCGTGTCAATATACAGACTTTTTCAAAAAAATCGAGTTTTTCAATGTTGCAAATGAATTTTAAAATGTCGATATTTTGTTATAGAAGTCGATTTTTGACGAAACTTTCGACCTTACTAGGGTTTTCCTAGTCGGGGAATCGATTGCGCGCAATTTCGAGTCATGAAAAAATTTCTCTAACCCTGATTCAGGGAATACAAATTTTTGAGCCATTTTAGGGGTATTAAAAACTCGATTTTTTTGAAAAAGTCTGGATATTGACATGAAAACATGAGCTTCGCTCAAAAATACCGATTGGATCGTATTCAGCATATACTCTTACTCACTACTGAAAAAAAATTTCATCGAAAACGAGCGAAAAATGCCGATTTTTGATATATTTTTTGGGTGGCGGCAACTTATGCTACAACCCAATAACATAAGTTGTTGCCACCCAAAAAATATATCAAAAATCGGCATTTTTCGCTCGTTTTCGATGAAATTTTTTTTCAGTAGTGAGTAAGAGTGTATGCTNTATGCTGAATACGATCCAATCGGTATTTTTGAGCGAAGCTCATGTTTTCGTGTCAATATCCAGACTTTTTCAAAAAAAATCGAGTTTTTAATACCCCTAAAATGGCTCAAAAATTTGTATTCCCTGAATCAGGGTTAGAGAAATTTTTTCATGACTCGAAATTGCGCGCAATCGATTCCCCGACTAGGAAAACCCTAGTAAGGTCGAAAATTTCGTCCAAAATCGACTTCTATAACCAAATATCGACATTTTAAAATTCATTTGCAACATTGAAAAACTCGATTTTTTTGAAAAAGTCTGTATATTGACACGAAAACATGAGTTTTGCTCAAAAAGACCGATTGGATCGTATTCAGCATATACTCTTACCCACTGCTGAAAAAAAATTTCATCGAAAACGGATGAAAATTGATGAAATTAGAGCACTTTTTTGAGCCGCACGGACTTTCCGAACAACCCAATAATTAAGACAGCATGTCTACAAAGCATTGGCAGGAACAAAAAATTAAAGTGTCTTAAAATTTTTTATTTTGTGTTAAATGGATTGGCAGGTTGTGAATAGAAAAGTATATTGCGAGATTTTTTGATACTCATTCCTTCAGGCCCGCTACTAGTTGACGCTAGCAGCGTTGTAACGTCGTAATGGAATTTTTCAAACCGTCGTAATTCAGCTTTGCCTTATCAGTTTTCGGGGATCTTGGTGTCATTTTTGTAGAACTAGATCTCCTGCATTGCTTGCGCCAGGTTTTCCCGTCGCACTAAGCATTTTAATAAGTCGTCGTAATGAGCTCCTACGATGACGACATAAAATTTTTTTCAAAAAAAATTCAAAAGTCGTTGTCGTAGAAACTCATTACGATAACTTAAAATGCTTAGTGCGACAGAAAAACCTGACGCAAGCAATGCAAGTGATCTAGTTCTACAAAAATGACACCAAGATCTCCGAAAACGGATAAGGCAAAGCTGAATTACAACGGTTTGAAAAATGCCATTACAACGTTACAACGCTGCTAGCGTCAGCTAGTCGCGGGCCTCATAGAGAAAAATTGCCTAAAAGGTCATTTTTAACCTTGTCGTAGAAAGATTCTCGCACTCGCATTATAAATCGGAGAGCTTTGAAACTTTTTTATCTGAAAGTTCAGATCTCAAATTAAAATCGTCACTCAGCCCTTTTTTTGTTATAATGAAAAATTTTGAGAAAAACCATATTGAACTTGTATAAATTTTCACACTACTTATAGTTTGATTGCAATGCATCCCCGTGTGGTCGTATTTTGGTCAAAAAATCGATTTTCCGCCAAAATACGACCACACGGGGATGCATTGCAATCAAACTATAAGGAGTGTGAAAATTTATACAAGTTCAATATGGTTTTTCTCAAAATTTTTCATTATAACAAAAAAGGGCTGAGTGACGATTTTAGTTTGAGATCTGAACTTTCTGATAAAAAAGTTTTAAAGCTCTCCGATTTATAATGCGAGAATCTTTCTACAACACGGTCAAAAATGACCTTTTAGGCAATTTTTCTCTATGAAGGAGTGAATATCAAAAAATCTCGCAATATACTTTTTTCTATTCACAACCTGCCAATCCATTTAGCACAAAATAAAAAATTTTTAAGACACTTTAATTTTTTGTTCACTGGTTGCCAGTTAATTTCAAATTTTCGCAGAGACGCTGTCTTAAAATCTTTATAACTATGTTTCAAAATTACATTTCCATTATAGTTAGCTTTGTAGACATTACTAAAACCACCGCTACCTATTTTATCCACCGGATTATAGTGCAAACGTGTTCGGTTAAAAGAAAAGCTTGATGATAATTTTAAATATTCCATAATAAATCAAACCAAATAAATCTAAAGACTATTTTTAATCGGATTTACTTCGACATCTAGTGGTGTAATAATCTTTGATAAATTATGGAATTTTAATGAATTTGCGTTGAATGATCTAATTTTGAAATTTTTGCATAAAATTACTAGAAAAATTGATTTTTTACCCACCATTTAACTAGTCAAGAGTCATATTTTAGAAAAAAACATACGGTTCCCTAAAATTTCTCCAATTTTCTAAACGTATTGCAAGCGAAATGTAGCGCTCTTCAAAATTTGGACAAAATCATAAAGGATCCGTATGATTGTTTAAGAGGCGATATCTCGAATATGGGGTGGCACTAGAAAAAAGTTTTTCCAAATTGGCTGAAAACACATACCACCGTTTTTAACCCTCTAATGGCCGAGCATATTTTTTAATGCTTAAGAAATTCATAACTTTTTTATTTCGTTGTCTTTTTTTATGCAGTTTTTTATTAGTGGACACACCCAATAAGGTTTATTTTCCACTAGTTTTTATAAAAATTTCTCCCCAGGAAAAAAATGTTTTCAGCGATTTTACTAAAATGTGTTTTCAGCCAATTTGGAACAACTTTTATCTAGTGTCACCCCTCTACGAGCCATGTGCGATTTCTCGAGATATCGCCTCTTAAGGTCCCATTCGATCTGCATGCGCCATTTTTTACTTCGCGTAACGCCAAGCCATACAAAAATGAGTAATATTAGGGGAGTATTGACTCGTGTGCGGCAAACATACAGGGTGTTTCAGATGAAATCTATCTATTTTATTTTGACATAGCTTTTTTCTGGAAAAGTATTTTGAATTTCCGATTTTTGGAAAATAACGAGCTAATTTGTCCATTTTATGCATGCTTCTTTGTTTTTGAAAATCTTGACTTTGGGCATTGAAACTAAAATTTGCTATTTCGTCCTGAAGGAATTTTTTAAAATTCTTGCGCCAATCGATTCAGCGACCTCAAAAACGATAGTGTACAAATTTTCGTGAAAAACATATTCTTGGTTTTCGAGTAAAAAAACTTTATTGAGGTTCGAACCAGCGACATTCGGGCTCATGCACATTGTGATGTATGCGAGCTTACACGCAAAAGTCTGAACGTCGCTTGTTTGAACCCCAGCCCCTCAATAAAGTTTTTTTACTCGAAAACCAAGAATATGTTTTTCACGAAAATTGGTAATCTACCGTTTTTGGGGTCACTGAATCGATTGGCGCAATAATTAAAAAAAAATTCCTTCAGGACAAAATAGCAAATTTTCGTTTCAATGCCCAAAGTCAAGATTTTCAAAAACAAAGAAACATGCATAAAATGGACAAATTAGCTCGTTATTTTCCAAAAATTGGAAATTCAAAATACTTTTCCTAAAAAAGCTATGTCAAAATAAAATAGGTACATTTCATCTGAAACACCCTGTATATCATTTAAATAAATTTTTGTGTAAAATAAAGACACGTTCAAAGTTCAATATTCTCTGTCGATAACAAATTTTAAATGTTCTATGCACGGAATTTTTATTTACACCATTGCAAGTTAATCGACAACATCTGAGGATAACAATTGTTGTACCTGGATGAGATAAAAAACTTTGGACTTTATGACTTTCGCTAAGATAATACAAAGAGGGAATCTTATTATTTAAATAAATTGCAAAAAGTGAAAAAAAACTTACAAGGGGTGTTACCCAATTGTCACAAAAATTTTCTCTTCAAACCTAGCTAATTTTGTAGAGCATACCCATTTTTTGCATCTAGAAATGGTAAAAATGCTTTTTTTACCATTTTTGACCATGTTTCGATCGAAAAATGGTGTTTTCTACGATATCATGAAAATATTTGGCTTGAAAACACCACTTTTCTTTTGAAACAAAGTAAAAAAATATTTTTACGATTTCTCGATGCGAAAATTTTTTTTCTAAACCATAATGAGTCGAGTGATAGCAAAAAACAATCCCGAGATCACGCTTAACATTTTTGCAAACTATGATCTGCTATGAAAGTCATTATTTCATGATGTGAACTTAGTTTCAAATTTTGGAGCTCTAATTTCTGAGATTTTTGGGATTTTTCGCAAATCTTCGAACTCGATTTTCTCGCGATTTCAGAAGGTTAGACGTATAGTTTTTGTAGTCAAAATATAGGTTTTTTGATATGAGGAATCCGAATTTGAGGTCCATTTTAAGATTAGAGTTAACCTCAAAGATAAAGGTCATGGGCTTAAAAATTTATATATTCTTAGGGGCTGTCCTTACGTTTGCTTTTTTTCGGATTTTGACCCCCCCCCCTTAAAAAAACGTTAGTTTTTTTCCATTTTTAAGGGGGGGGGAAGTCATGGCAGATTTCGAAAACCCCAAAATACCACAAATCAACCAATTTGGAGCCAAAATAAAAAAGTTGAAAAAATTGAATTTTTAACATGGGGTACCCCGATAGGGGGTCAAAAAAATTGTGTACCAAAATCATTTTGTCTCGCTAAAAATATTTTTTCGGGTTAATATTTCTAGTTTTCATCCAATATTAGGCTTATTTTACGTTACTCGATCATTTTTCCCCGAAAAAATTTTTTGTCGATAACCCGCAATTCCCCCCCCCCTTTAATTGAAATTTAACCCGTTTTTTCCCACGAGTACTTTAAAGTACATAAACGTTATGGGCTTTATATTTTGAAGGGAAAATGCAATTCCGGAACGGATTTTTTTCACAATAGTCAAAACAATCATGCTCTTTCATATGGTGAAATCCAAATTTTATGGTTGTTGTAAAAAATGCTTCAAAAATAGGTATAAAAAATGGCAAAATTAAAATTTTAATATCACTCTAAAAATGATTTTATTTTATTTCAAATCCTTCTACAATAAAATAACAGTTTATATGGGCACTATAAAAAGAAGTTGCATTTTTGAATATTGTACATGCATTATGGCACGTGTTTGACCTCACCAATCGATTCAGCGCCTGGAAAAACCCCTATAGGTGATCTTATCTCAAAAATTACTCGCTTCTCTGATTTACGGGAAAAAACGGGTTAAACTAAAAACCATGGTTTTTAGACCGTCTCAGATCATTCTCTTTTATAAATAAACAAATTGAATCCACCCATCAATCACCGTAATTTTAAACTTTCGACCGTCTCAGATCATTACCTTTTATAAATAAACAAATTGAATCCACCCATCAATCATCGTAATTTTAAACTGCATGTAATTGTTTAAGCAGTCGTGAATGAAATTTTAAACTACTTAGATCTCTCGAAAAAATTCATCACTCTCAACAGGTGTGATCTTAACAAAAACAACAGCCATAAAAATTAGGATATTTTCCAATCCCTCTTCCAACATCTATATGTAGGGATGCTTAATGACTTTTTTTAAAAGGTGGCAATTCTTATCCATAAAGGTGACTTTTAAAGGATTTTCTTTAAAAATAACAAAAAATTGGTGGCAAAAAAGGAGGCATTAGTTAAAAAATGGTAACAAAAATAGGTGGCATAGAGTTAAAAAAGGTGGCATTTGCCACCTAAACGTGGCGTTTTTGCAACCCTATCTATATGCCCTAACGAAAACGTAGGTAACTAGTAGGAGTAATGCCATTGGCTTTAGACCCGATGGGTGGGGATTGTGATCGATGTATGTTACGAGCGAATGTGAATATGGGGGTTAATATTTCTAGTTTTCATCCAATATTAGGCTTATTTTACGTTACTCGATCATTTTTCGCCGAAAAATTTTTTATCAAAAACCCGCCATGATTTTTCCCCCTCCCTTTAAATTTTTGCTAAAAAATTTTTAAAAAAACGCAATTTTTGACTAAATTTTTTAAGAAAAAATGAAATTTTTGAATAATTTTTGAAATGAAAAAAATCAATACTTTTCTCCATATATTTGCAAACGTTAGATTTTGGCTTACCCCCCCCCTCCCTGTTAGATATTGTTAGAATTTTTCAGACCACCTCCCCCTCTTGGCAAACGTAATTTAAGGACAGCCTCTTATATAGGATATTTTTAAAGGGATGTTAAAACAATTTTTGTTTGCATTCTTTATAACAATTTTTTTGAATTCTTTTTATTCACACTATAAACAATACTTTTATCATACAAAAATCAAATTTCTCGACCCTGGAAACGGTGGATTCATCAAACGAATCAAATCAAATTATTTTCACCTTCACTAAAAAATATGAGGAAAATTATCGACATCATTCGAAGGAGTAACAAACATTTAGTCGAATAAAATGTCTAGTTGATTAGTTGACATGTCTTTTCAGATTCATCATTATTTTACAGCGTTCAGAGGTTGTTTCCAAATGATACCATAGTCAATGAATTTGCTACTCAATGATATCATAACCAATCACACGTGTACAACTATGATAAAGGCTTGGAAAAAATCCAAGAATCATTATCACCAGTTGTCACCATCAGTTTTTCCCGTGTTAAAACTGCATCATTTTAAATCATCCGCATCTGTTTGCGAGTTAAGATTGTCAAATTTGTTTGTGTAAATCAGAGTATAAAAGAGATGGATAAACATTTATCATCAATTCAAGTGTTCGGGCTTTCCCTAGTTTAGTGGAAAGAAAGTTTTAATTTTTGGGAATTTGTTGGGAAGAGAATGAGCTGAATAAGTTAACTTACAACGTATTATCAAGTTCATTTGATTCACTATGTATGGTGCTAACTTTATTATTTTAATTTCTTCTTTATATTTTTGTCAATCAGGTACAAAGTGCTTTACAAATTAATTTTTCTAACTATATAAGGAACCTCACATGTACAAGGGTGGTAAAATTTTACTAGGTGAGTCTCGCGGTTTCGTGGAGGGGGTAGCGGGGGTCTCGCTAAGGGATGCAAGCGAAAATAATCATAACGAGGGACACCAAAAAAGTTTTAAATTTCCGAAACCTATATGTACACATAAACATAAATTGCCATTATATGTACTATCTCTTAAAGAATGATATCATTGTATATTCTATGAAAAAAACTTTCTTCAGATGGCTTGAGATGAAAATTTTCACATGGCTTGAGTGTAAATTTCAGATTCTTCGAATAAATTACCTCTAAAAATGCGTTTTATATATAAAAAAAACATAGATGAGAATATGACATATTTATATTACTCATTTGAACATAGTTTTATTTACCCAATCCTGGATTCAAAATGTAGAAGCATGCTCTTTTAATGGATTTTTTAGAACTTAACGATGCATCCTTTATTTATCCCAATACGTCAATGGTGAATAACCTTAGGAATCAATATCAAGGGAAGCACCCATTAACGAACACGAGAAGAAATGTCATAGACATAAATTATTGTGATGCCAACGATATTATTGAAAAATTTCATGGTATTGAGCAACGAAAATCAAATGGACGTTTTAATTCAAGCATCAGTGGGGTTTTCCTTTCATACTTTAAATCTAATATTCCAGAAATTCATAACGAAGCATTTGCCTTTGGTTTACGAAATTTTACGATATTTAAACCTGAAAATTATTGTTTCTTAACCTATGTTGGCATTCGATATAATGGAAAAGTCGATGTAGAAACAAGAATTACAAGTCGTATTCGCAACCCACCGCTTACTTGGCTACCATTTTCTTGTATATAATTAAACTTTAAAAAAATTATATACGTCATTTTAAGGTTGGTTGATAATTAATTTAAAAGATAAGAGAGGAAAAGTTTTATGGAGTTCTAAATTGTCTTTTGACATTGATGGGAAAACATCACCAAAAATAAAACCCTTACCATTTGATAAAGCAAAAGAAAATTACATCTATAGGAGGCATACACGACAGGTAATTATTTTTAATCATACAAGGTTGGGAGATAAATTTGAATAATATTGGTGAGCCCATTTCAGCGTGTGTCGGTAAAGTAAAATTTGAATGGGATTACATAGAAAAAAAACGAATTTAAGTCTATCATAAGTGAAATTCATATAAAAAAGATAGATTCAATGAGCGCTTTTATCATAAGAGGTATGTTTCCAAAAAAAATTTAAAATATATTATGTGTCCAAAATATTACTTTGCCGACGCACGCTGAAGTGGGCCCACCTAAAATATGGGGTCATCCAGATATTACGTAATCAAAATTTCGGATTTTTTGACCCCCCCCCTCCCCCCCCCATGATTACGTAATCAATGACAAATTTTTTACCTTGGTCCCCCTTTATGTTTTTTTCGAAAATTTTTCAAAAATTTGGGCAAAAACATAAGGGGTGACCAAGGCAATTTTTTCGAGTTTTAAAAAAATTTCAAAAATCAATTAAATCCCATATTTTTTGCGTCTGTATCGGCGCGAAAATTTTTTGCTGAACAACACTCATTTTTAGCGTAAATTCTCAAAAATTTTCGAATAATTTTTTTAAAATCATTGTTTAAATTGATCAATTTTTAATAAAAATTTGATTTAAAATGGATGAAGATGATTACAATCAATGGCGTAACTGGGAGGGGGGGGGGGTTCCCCCATTCCTGGAAAACTTAAAATTTTTCCCTAATGGTTCCCCCTTATGTTTTTCCCTAAATTTTTTGAAAATTTTTTTCAAAAATCATAATAGTCTCCCATTATGATTTTTCACCAAAAATGACCAAAATTTCCTATTTTTTTTTATCAAAAAGGTCCTAAAATTTTCATTTTTTTTCTACAAAAATTGTAATTTTTTACAAAAAAAATTCGTTTGCGGCGCTGGTTTATAATTTTTTTTTGTTGAAAAATGGAAAAAAATTGGACAATTTTGGTGAAAAATTTTATACATTGTGATT
>OZJO01022711.1:4155-18942 GCA_900406225.1 Acrobeloides nanus | reverse complement strand
TTTAAAGAATAAATTGTTGAAAAAAATTTAATGTTTAAAAAAATTTGAATTTTTAGGGAGTAACCCCCTAATTTTTAATTTTTACAAAATTTTTTGTTAAAAAATAATATCGCCATCGTGTTCCCCATAGCCGAAAACAGTTTACAACAGTTTGAAACTGTTGTAATCACAACACAACAGTTTAGTTTACAACAGTTTGAAACTGTTGTACAACACAACAGTTTACAACAGTTTCAATCTGTTGTACAACACAACAGTTTACAACAGTTTCAATCTGTTGTACAACACAACAGATTACAACAGTTTGAAACTGTTGTACAACACAACAGTTTACAACAGTTTCAATCTGTTGTACAACACAACAGATTACAACAGTTTCAATCTGTTGTACAACACAACACAAACAGATTTACGTGTTTAAAACTGTTGTACAACACAACAGAATAAACTGTTGTTACAACAGTTTAAACACTGGTCATGACTATAAGGACTTTCTTCAAAACAGAAATGTTTACACAAAAAGTGATGTTCTACCATGTTGTTCAGTGTGATTTCAGGAACAATTTTGTAGAACATCACTTTTTGTGAAAACATTTCTGCTTTTAAGTAAATGTGTTGACGTTGACACTACCGTTGACGCCGACGCTGACTCTAGCATATTTACCCAACTATGCAATTGGGTAAATGGGCGCATTTTTTAGTTTTATAACACAGGCTAAAATGATGAACATGTAAAGTACATGGATTTTCGAAAAATGGTTTCAATTGATTTGTCTCGATGAGTTATGAGCGGAAAATATCATTTTTTGTATTTTCGGTCATAACTTCTCGAGAAGAATCGATTGACACCAATTTTTCGCACATTCTCCACTCACTCCGTAACAAAGATGTAGACTTATTAAGCAAAAATTCACATCTTATGTGCCAATAGTAGCAGCTGTCCCACCACTACGTCCTAACCAACTCGGACTTATATGCACCGATCTTGAATTTTCCAGGACTCTCCGATATGCACTTCCTACCAATTCTTTGAACAATAGTATAGCTTCTCTTCTCATGGTTTTATTGATGAATATGTAGGTGAAGACGGAGGCACCTAAAAATTTTTAGGTATATTTAAATTTTGTGAGACATGTAGCTATTAGCCATAGGGAGGAGCACCATTCTCTAGGTTCTAGATAAACTATGAGAAAAAATGATACGCCTTAAATTATTGATAAAAGTTGCGTAAATTTCCAGATTGGCCGACTTTCTTATCCTCTGCACTATGGAGCGCTAACTTTTTTATCTTCTCGTGAAACAGGCTATACAATACTGAATTTATCTTACCATGGCTAGCCTGCCACATAAATTGAGATGCAATAATAATCGCCATGGGTACGGGAATATATTGCATCAACATATAGAGAGCTGAGGTAAGGGCTAAAAAGACTGAGACCACAATAGATTGTATCATAATCTAAAAACAGGGGTGATTGTATGCAACAATGTTTTGTCTACTAACCTGTTTTTGAACCTTACTAATAGCTACATTCGAACTGCTTGCTCCTTTGGTTCGAAAAACTAAAACTATACAAAGAACTACATATAATGCTGGAAACAGCACAGCAATCACATAATTGAAAATCACACAGTAGTGGTCATCGTACTAAATTTTTTTGATTCTTATATAAAATTTTCGTAATACTACATCGCTCATGGTGACATTGATGTCAGGAATGCCAAAATAAGGATTGACAAAAGAAGCATGAAGTAACGAGCTAAAGAGATATGGGGTCGTGAACCAACACATCCACAGGCCAAAGCCGAAGGGAAACAAGCACCATATGTATGTTTTCCGGCCTTCGAATAGTAAATCAGCATAATTGTTGCTGATTAAGTCCAACGAGCGATTGATGAGTAGCAGAAGACTTGCACAGCAGGCAGTCACCCAAATTTCTAGAAAAAAGATTTAAAAAATGAAATTTTTCTGGCTATTTCTAGAAATGTGTTGGCCATAGAATTCTGCTAGCATCATGCAATGCTTACAAATTCAAAAAATTTAGGGCTTACCAACTTGAAAGCATCCAACGATATATATCAAATTGGGATTGGTACAAAAAATATCCCCTCTGATAGCAAAGATTCCCTCAAAAGTGCCTCCAATAATCGTAGCACAAATATCATAGATACCCAAGAAGAACATCATTTTATAACAAGAATATTGCCAAAATTGTTCTTTTAGCATAACAACAAGGAAGGGTAGATAAAGTACCTAAATAAATCTTTTAAGCTAATATATTGGATTGTACCATAATTTTGAAAAAATCGAAATTTCAAAAAGTTCCCCAAATCGGCTGATTTTTTCTACTCGGAGTTTTTCGACATAGGGAACTCGAATCTGAAGGAATTTGTTGATTTTAACCACAGAAAGGTACCCGTACGATGAATATACTCTCTAATAAGGTTTCTTAATAAAAATCGTTTAAACCATAGGTTAAAGGTGACGCGTGCCGGCACGTCACATTACGTCACATGTGCCGTGGGCACATCTTGGCACATGTGCCCGGCACGTGCCGGGCACACGTCACATGTCCGGTAAAAAAATGTCAATTTTTACTCAAATATCGACTTTTAAGTAGTTATTTTTGAGGCCCCTAGGTGTAATTTTTCACGAGGAATCGAATGAACCCACTCCGTTCCATGAAAAGCGCAGGAAACCCGAGAAAATGGGTTTTTTCAAAACATATTCAAAAAAATCCCATTTTCTCGGGTTTCCTGCACTTTTCATGAAACGATATAGTGTTCATTCGATTCCTCGTGAAAAATTACGCCTAGGGGTTTAGTGAAGTTTATTTGGGGCGCTAAAAAGCTAAGGAAACCCGAGAAAATTGCATTTTTTGAAAAAATCCCAACAAATCTGGAGAAAAAATAGACCTGAGAATTTTAACGTGAACTTGGCTTAGTGGTAGTGCTCCTGGATTTGACTCTAATAGTCTCGGGTTCGAATCCCACCTGCGTCGATTTGATTTTGCTTAAGAAAACATGTGACGTGTGCCCGACACATGTGCCGGCACACGTGCCAGTTGGGCACATGTGACGTCACGTCACACTTGTCACATGTGCCGAAGTGTGACGTGACGTGCCGGCACGCGTCACCTTTAACCTATGGTTTAAACTCGCTTAAATCAGTGTCAGGGAAATTTTTTCATGCGTTGGAAATTGATTTAGGGAAGGCGTGTGTGTATTGAAACGAAAATCGCGATTTTTAGAGAATAACCAAATATCCTAAATTAAGAATGGAAATAGTTATTGAAGAAGTGAAACTGTCTGAATCAAGGTTGGGTAGATTTTTGATTGTTTCGAAAATGCGCGAAATCGATTCTACGCCTTTGACAAACCTAGATGGTTTTTCGGAGTAAATTTGAATTTAGTTCATTGGAATTGAGTATGATCAAGTTATTTTTCGCCATCTTGTAATTTCTATTCGAAAAATTACTTGGTATATGGTTGCCAAAACGACATGAAATACTCCGAGAATGCTCGGCTGCTTGTAACTCTCCCATTCGGTCGCATTTAACATAGAACAATTATATAGTCGATTGTATTTGCCATGATCGAAAAAGTAATAGTTCATTTTTACTGAATGAAGTGCTAAAAATTTTTATCAAAATTTCCTATATGATCTCTAGGGTAAAAAACGTTGTAGGGTAAAACATTTCTAGGGCAAAAAACGTCGAAGAATATGATAAAAATATCAGTTTTGGGTGAAACTTTCGAGAAGTTGGTCAAAAAATCACTCTCAAGTTTGACTATCGAAAAATGGTCACTTTCGGTAAAATGCTCATAACTCACTCAATTTGAAGAGTTGAAAAATTATTGGTAAATCATTTTAAAAATATTTTTTACCAATATCATAGAGAAAATATGCTCTTTAAAAAATTTTTGATTTTTCAAAAAAATTTAAAACATAAGGTATGTGTGTGTTTTTTTCCTTATGTTTTTTCGCGCCTTCGACGCGAAATTTGAGCGGGGAAGGATATATCCCCCTTTTCATCTATGAGGTACCCTAATTTTTTTGTTTCCTGCACACCTACCCCCTACATACTAATTATTAAAAAGACCGCATGTCAATCCAATTTACCGTTTCTGAGATCTCGCGGTAACGGAGGACGGTATGGATAGGCACAGAAATAGGTTTACTTATGATTTTTTAGTACACTCTTATTTGATGACGAAAGGGAAGCATGATTTTTTACCTTAGTAATTAAATGTTTCTGCTTAAGTTTTTAACAAGGACACTGCTAATTTAGCATGGAGTCAAAAAGAACTTTTTAGTAGAGAAAAAGAAAAATACCTTATTTAAAGATACAAGTGTCAAAAGTTAAAAATGCTCCATACTTTCAAAAATTAGTATGTAAGAGATTTCTTCACTAAAAACTTACAAACTATAATAAAAAGGAGTAAAATGTTTTAGAAAATATTTCGAATGATTCTGAAATTCTGGATGTTGAAAAAATATGTCATCATTTCGTTTTAATATTATCAGGTCGTTATTTGAATGCCTCGAGAATGCGCGCAATCGATTCTTCACCTAGAAAAACCCTACTATGATCGAAAATTTCATCAAAAATCGACTTATATAGCCAAATATCAACATTTCAACCCTCGGAATACGGTTGAAGATTTCAAGTCAACGAATCGGCCATATGTTCAAAACTACGAATGCTTTTTAGTCGGGGTCTTTTGCAAAGTTGATCCCTCTATCTGGTGCAACTTTTAAGCTTAAATTAAGTTTGGGCGATTCCAGCAGTTGCAGGGGACAATGTAAGAAGATGATTGGCACCAAAATCATCGAAATCGGAGAAAATTTTTCACTTTTTCTCCCTTGGAGGACCAGGAGAAAAAATCGATTTTTGCCCCAAAGGGGAAAAATAAAAAAAATTTCTCCGATTTCAATACTTTTGGTGCCAATCATCTTCTCTCATCGTCCCTTGCAACTTTTATTATGGTGACCACAGTTTTGGAGCTGAGTTAGACTTGTTTATGTTTGAAACACATTGTACGCCAATGTTTCAGTAAGTTGGAAAAATTTGAGTTCAGGCCACCATACTAGCGGTAATCGCCCGGACTAGAATTTAAGCGTAAAAGTTGTGCCAGATAGTAGGATCAACTTTGCAAAAGACCCGACTAAAAAGCATTCGTAGTTTTGGGGATAGGGCCGATTCTTTGATTTGAAATTTCAACCGTATTCATAGGCAGGGTGTCCACATGGCATTTTCGAAAATAAGACAAATTTTCTCCAAAAATAAGACAAAAATAAGATCGGACTTCAAAAAATAAGGCAAAAAATAAGACGAGATGGTTTCTAATATAATTTAGGTATTTATTTGAAAATATTTTAAAAAAGAAGCAAAAACATATTAAAAAAGCATTCATAGTTCAATTTGGATGATTGAACTACGGGGTTAATTATCGAATTTTTCTTAAATAAATTCAAGTTATTCATCTTCATACATTAAAATTATAATCCGGAGTACCCTTATTTGCCTTGGTCGCTGTCGCATTACGGTAATTATGACCGAGCTTTAGCGGAGATATCCCCAAAAAGAAGGAAAAGTGAGAAGGGGAGGATACAAAATTGCAGGGGTACCCCCAACTTCAAAGTGGCGTAAAAAATTCAAAATAAGGCAGATTTACACCAAAATGTAATCGATTGTGCCCCAAGTATTCCTCTATGGATTACTTTTTAAATTAGGTGAAAAGACTGTAAGGGCTCCGAAAAAAACCGTTTTGAGTGACTCGGCAGGGGTCAAAAATCCAAAATGTTCAAAAATAAGATTTGCGATGAAAAATAAGAAAATAAGACAAAATAAGAAAAAGTTTGAAAAATAAGACAAAATCTTATAAATAAGACAATGTGGACACCCTGTTCATAGGGTTAATAATTTTCAGATCGAGCATGAAATTTTAGAATTTTGACTCTGGCAGGATCAAGCTTTATTCATTTGGTAGATGAAAAGCAGATATCTTTAAAAAAATGGCTTTGTCCATTCCTTTACGAAAAAATAGAGCGAGTTAAAAAATCTCGAAACATTGATAAATTAATATGCAGGCAACGCTTAACTGCGTGGTTTATAACTTCAAAAACATAGGTTGTAGAATTCACAGTATAACAATTCTTCAAACGAGAAAAATAGGGGTATAATTAAATAAACTTTAAATTTGTATCGTCCCCTTTGGTCCATTCCTTTAGCCGTATTTTTAGATATCCGTTGACTATAAACATAGTAATTTTAAGAAAAGCGATTACATTTCTTACAGGGTGATTCAAAGTTCGTTGACACTTTTATAATTTATAACAACCAACAAAAAACAACAAAGTAACAGTTCGTTGCTTAGGTCGATAAAAATCTGTTCATTGAAAGAATTTGTCAAATTGTATAAAAACAGCCTTTGTCATTTTTTATAGCTCTACGAGACGAATAAAATGACACCAAAATTATCCAATTTGAACTAAGGCCTAAGCTTAGGCCTTATGCCTAAGGTCATCGATTTCTCGCATAGGTTTAGGCCCTTAGTTATGTATTATGTGACCACAATAAATAGTTGCTACATTATTTTCCACACACAAAATACACACCATATATGGAAACTCCCTGTGGAGTCACACGTGGACCCAGTGATTACGGAGAAAGATCGACTAGCAGGCACTTTCCCAAAAAATGTTGTTTTTCCCAAAAACATAATGGGATCCTTATGATTTGTGGGATTTTTTATAGGAATTTCGGTCCTCTGGAAGGGGGGGGGGGTACCTGCTTCCTTCCCTACGCCACTGCATGGATCCCAAAAAAGTCAAAACAAGAAAGATTCATTTATTTAAGAAAAAAGTTATACAATAATTGCAACAATTTTTTTAACATGTCGATGGAAAAATTAAGTTTGAACGCATGGTCCATTAAAATTGATAATAAAATTTGGTTAAGCAACAGGGTTAACGGCTCCATTTTTTCTTTGTAACAAAGGGTAAAGTGGTTTTTTTGAAGTACAGAGATTTTCGAACAATTGGTTTCTATCGATTCGTCTTGACGAGTTATGAGTGGAAACCGCAAAAAATTTTTGTTGAATTTTTGGTCATAACTCCTCGAGAAGAAACAGACACCGATTTTTCGAAAATCCGAATACTTCACGTATTCACCACTCATTCCATAACAAAAAGTGTAGACTTGTTAAGCAACGTCCACATCTTGTGTGCCAATAGTAGCAGCTGTCCCACCACTACGTCCTAACCAATTCGGGTTTATATGCACCGATCTTGGATTTGCCGGGTCTATCCGATATGTATTTGCTCCTACCAATTCTTTGAGCAATAGTATAGCTTCTCTTCTCATGGTTTTATTGATGAATATATAGGTGAAGACGGAGGCACCTAAAAAAATTTTGGAAGCATCTAATTTATTCATGAAAATGGTAATTTTTCGATATTTTTAGCATAGCAATATCCCAAACCGCACATGCATAAGCTTCCGTTTACGAAAGACATGTAGTAGTATCCAGCAAAAAATTTAAAAATATGTAGTATTGGCCAATCGAAAACGAATTCGTTTTTTTCTAAAATCACAGAATTTTTTCGCCTGTCGACGTTTTTTTTGGTCAACAGTAATCTTTGCCCATGTATGATATGTAGTATTGAAAATTTTGACGTAAGACCTTGTGCATGTGTGTCTCAAACCCTATGTTAACATAATTCTTTTTGCCCAACAATGAGTTGTTTTACCATTTCGAGTTTACAATACTAAATTTATCCTACCATGACTAGCCTGCCACATAAACTGAGACGCAATAATAATCGCCATGGGTACGGGAAAATATTGCATCAGCATGTAAAGAGCAGAAGTAAGGGCCAAGAAAACGGAGACCACAATGGATTGTATCATAATCTACAATGAAAACGGGCTCATTCTGTCTTGTGGAAAATGGGCATAAGCGGCCCACCCACTCCAACACTAAAATTTGCTGGCGGGGTGGGTAGGATTCGGAGGGGCAGTGTAGGATCTAAGGGGGCATACTTCCCCTAAAAAATCGAAATTTTTATAAGAAAAATGGAATTTTTGATCAAAATTCGATAGAAACATGAAGTTTTTTTACCTAGTTCCCCCCAAACCAAATGCTGGATCCGCTATTGGGGGGGGGGGAGGTGACATAAATATGTTTTTACTAACCTGTTTTTGAACCTTATTAACAGTGACATTCGAAGCCCTTTTTGTTCGAACAACTAACACCACACAAAGAACAACATATAAAGCTGGAAATAGCACCGCAACCATATAATTGAAAATTACACAGTAGTGGTCATCGTACTAAATTTTTTTGATTCTTATACAAAATTTTCGTAATACTACATCGCTCATGATGACATTGATGCCAGGGATGCCAAAATATGGGTTGACAAAAGATGCATGAAGTAACGAGCTAAAGAGATATGGGGTCGTGAACCAACACATCCATAGGCCAAAGCCGAAGGGAAACAAGCACCATATGTATGTTTTCCAGCCTTCGAATAATAAATCGGCATAATTGTTGCTGATTAAGTCCAACGAGCGATTGATGAGTAGCAGAAGACTTGCACAGCAGGCAGTCACCCAAACTTCTAGAAAAAGATGAAAAAATGAAATTTCTAGAAATGTATTGGCCACAGAATTCTGCTGCCAGCATGCTATGCTTATAAATTCAAAAAATTTGGGGCTTACCAACTTGGAAGCATCCAACGAGATATATGAAATTTGGGTTGGTACAAAAAATATCCCCTCTGATAGCAAAAATTCCCTCAAAAGTGCCTCCAATAATCGTAGCACAAACATCATAGATACCCAAGAAGAACATCATTTTATAACAAGAATATTGCCAAAATTGTTCTTTTAGCATAACAACAAGGAAGGGTAGATAAAGTACCTAAATAAATCTTTTAAGCTAATATATTCGGTTGTACCATAATTTTTGGGCTTTTGAAAAAATTGAAATTTCAAAAAATTCGAAACGAAAATCGCGATTTTTAGAGAACAACCAAAATACCCTAAATTAGAAACGGAAATAGTTATTGAAGCGAAACCCACCTGATCAGGGCCGGGTAGATTTTTGCTTGCTTCAAAAATGCGCGAAATTGATTCTACGCTTTTAACAAATTTAGATAGTTTTTCGGCGTAAATTTAAATTTAGCTCATTGGGATTGGGGTGATCAAGTTATTTTTCGCCATCTTGTAATTTCTATCCGAAAAATTACTTGGTATATGGCTGCCAAAACGACATGAAATACTCCGAGAATGCTCGGCTGCTTGTAACTCTCCCATTCGGTCGCATTTAACATAGAACAATTATATAGTCGATTGTATTTAGCATGATCGAAAAAGTAATAGTTCATTTTTACTGAATGAAGTGCTAAAATTTTTTGTCAAATTATTCTATAAGGCATTGGTTGAATTGAAACGAATAATATACAGTTTTTGATTAAAAAGCAAAAAGTAAATTAATTTTGAATGAAAACATTTTTGCTTCTTTTAAATGCAACCTATGTCTACAAAGTAAGGGAAATCACAACATTTAACATAAAAAATTTTGTTGATATAATATTGAAAAATATAGAAATCTCGTATATACAAATAGATCTCGTATTTTGTTTTTCTAAATTTTGCCAACTAAAGAATTACGAAAAAATGATGTACAAGCTTATTAACTATTATTTATACTAAATTAAAATACTCATATTATTTTTACGTAATGTGTGAGTAATATTTACAAGAAAGAAGAAAGAATGGATGTTTTTATGAACGTATAAATAAAAATACGTACAGGGTGAAAAGGGGTCATCCAGATATTACGTAATCATGTTGGGGGAGAGGGGGATGGTCGGCCCTCCTCATAAAAATTGTTTACGTTAGTCTCGGCTTCCCGATAAGATTTATTGAACGGTTTTTTATTTTGAAGGTATGATAATTCTGGACAACTTTGGTAAGATTTCATAAAAATTTATATACATGAAAATTTTTTAAAAAAACATGCTTTCCTTTTGTGCCACTCTGTGCTGGATGACGAAAGGAAAGTATGTTTTTTTACCTTAGTAATTAGATGTTTCTGATTAAGTTTTAACAATAACACTGCTAATTTAGCATGACTCAAGATCAAAAATGAACTTCTTAGAAGAAGAAAAAACAAAAATATCTTATTCAAAGTACACATAGGCGCGTGGTCTGTCGTAATTTTTTAAAGCACAACCCTCTTGGCCCCCAGCACAACCCCACAATCCTAGTCTGTCGTAACGACAGACCAAAATAATAAAATCACCCCCGGCACGACCCTCTTTCCTCTCTCCCCCCCCGGCACAACCCTCTCGACCCCTCGGCACGACTCCCTTGACCCCTCGGCACAACCCTCCGACTCTGCCCTGTCATCACGACACCCCGCAGCCCACGTGTAATTCAAAAATAAAAGTATCAAAAGTTCAAAATGTTCTTGTTAGAAACTCAATCAGAGACATCTAATTACTAAGGTAAAAAATCATGTTTTCTTTTCGTCATCTAGGAAATTATTGAAATTTTGATACCCTAAGTCAAATAATTTTCTCGATAGCGAAAGGAAAGCATGATTTTGTACCTTAGTAATTAGATGTTTATGATTAAGTTTCTAACAAGAATACTGCTAATTTAGCATGAAATCAAGATCAAAAGTGAACTTTTTAGAAGAAAACAACAAAAATACTTTATTTAAAGATAAAAGTATCACAAGCCCCATACTTTCAAAATTTAGTATGTAAGAGTTTTCTTCACTAAAAACTTACAAACTATAATAAGAAGGGGTAAAATGTTTTAGAAAATATTTCGAATGATCCTGAACTTCTGGATGTTGAAAAAATATGTCATCATTTCGTTTTAATATTATCAGGTCGTTATTTTTATGCCTCGGGATGCGCGCAATCGATTCCCCGCCTAGAAAAACCCTACTATGATCGCAAATTTCGTCAAAAATCGACTTATATAGCCAAATAAAAACAAATTAAATCTTGGGGTACGGTTGAAGAATTCAAATCAAAGAATCGGCCCTATCCCTAAAACTACGAATGCTTTTTAGGGTCTGTTGCAAAGTTGATCCTTCTATCTGGCACAACTTTTAAACTTAAATTCAAGTCTGGGCGATTCCCGCTAGTATGGTGGCCTGAACTCAAATTTTTCCAACTTACCGAAACACTGGCGTATCAATGTGTTTCAAACGTTGACAAGTCTAACTCTGCTCAAAAACTGTGTTTACCATAATAAAAGTTGCAGAGGACAATGTGAGAAGATGATTGGCATCAAAATCATTGAAATCGGAGAAATTTTTCACTTTTTCTCACTTGGAGGGCCAGGAGAAAAAATCGATTTTTGCCCCAAAGGGGAAAAATAAAAAAATTTTCTTCTATTTCAATAATTTTGGTGCCAAGCATATTCTCTCATCGCCCCTGCACTTTTATTATGGTGACCACAGTTTTAGAGCTGTTTAGACTTGTTTATGTTGGAAACACATTGTACGCCAATGTTTCAGTAAGTTGGAAAAATTTGAGTTCAGGTCATCATACTAGCGAAAATCACCCGGACTTGAATTTATGCTTAAAAGTTGTGCCAGATAGAAGGATCAACTTTGCAACAGACCCCGACTAAAAAGCATTCGTAGTTTTAGGGATAGGGCTGATTCTTTGACTTGAAATTTCAACCGTATTCAGAGGGTTAATAATTTTCAGACTGAGCATGAAATTTTAGAATTTTGACTCTGGCAAGATCAAGCTTTATTAATTTGGTAGGTGAAAAGCTGATCTCTTTAAAAAATTATTTTGTTCATTCCTTTACGGAAAAATAGAGCGAGTTAAAAAATCTCGAAACATTGATAAATTAATATGCAGGAAACGCTTAACTTTGTAGTTTATAACTTCAAAAACATAGGTTGTAGGATTCACAGTCTATAGCAATTCTTCAAACGAGAAAAATAGGGGTATAATTAAATAAACTTTAAATTTGTATCGTCCCCTTTGGTCAATTCCTTTAGCCGTATTTTTAGATATCCGTTGACTATAAACATAGTAATTTTAAGAAAAGTGATTATATTTCTTACAGGGTGATTCAAAAGTTCGTTGACACTTTTATAATTTATAACAACCAACAAAAAACAAAGAAGTAACAGATCGTTGCTTGGGTTGATAAAAGTCTATTTATTGAAATGATTTGTCAAATATTATAAAAAACAGCCTTAGTCATTTTTTATATCTCTATGAGACGAATAAGATGACATCAAAATTATCCAATTTGAAAATTGTTTTGGGTTATTGAAACGAAAATTATGATTCATGTTTTCGTTTCAATAACTCAAAACAATTTTCAAATTGGATAATCTTGGTGCCATTTTATTCGTCTCATAGAGCTATAAAAAGATGAAGAACGTTGTTTTTATAATATTTGACAAATCGTTTTAAGATGAGTACATATGTGTGCTGCAAGCAAAAATTTTCAATTTTTTTCTTCGCTGAGATATGGAGTTTCAAAGATGGATATCTTGGGCACATGCATGAAAATATACTTACTTTAACAACAAATAATACTATAATTAATCAAATTTAAACATATGTGCGCGTAAAATCGAATATCTGAGCGAGTCGCGAGCAAAATTTTTGACAACGGCCCCGCGCGCAAGCAGATCTGTGAGTAGTCTGCGTGTGGACCTCGATTTTGTTCGCTCACGACTCCACCCTTTCAATTTGGGGGGAGGGGAGGTGTACACGTGTGATAGCAAAGCGCGTGAAGCGCGCCGCTTCTTAAGCTGAATAAAAATGCAGCTCTGCCCTCGATTTTGATTGTAGTCAATACTTAATTCTGGATTTGGTCATGGATCTGAGCTGTGAATCTATTCCATCGTTCGAGATTATGTCAGACTTCATAAGCTTGACAAAAATGAGACATTTCATTTAGAAAAAGGAATTATTATTATGTTCTTATTTGTGGACGATTTTTCTTTACGAAAGATTCTTAAAACTTTGAAACTTGGTACAAATAAACAATTTTGATCCACAAATCTTTTTTTATTTCATCAAAAAATAAAATGAGTCTAGTGATCTTCATACTTTTTGCTATATTTTATTTTTTCAAGATGAAATGAATCGATTACAGTGTTCTTTTTTATGATTGACAATATTTTTTCAACATTTTGGCATCAAAGATTTTAAAACTTGCGATTCTACACTTGGCCACTCTCTCTTGTGAAGATGCTGAATCGAAAGAAAAATCAAATATCTTATGTGAAAAATGATGTCAAATCATCTTATCAATATATCTTATATTCCATAGATCTTTCGTCTCAGCAGCTCACAATTAAAATCTGATATTTTTTATTTCTCCCGTCTTAGGGTATCAAAATTTCAATAATTTTCTAGAAAGTCGCAATCCGAGCAAAAAGCTCGGATGAATTGTGCGGTCTCATTTGTGGTGAGTCGTCTATGGGTAATACAGCTTGTTTCCAATAATGTTTTTTATGCGACAAACTGAAATCTTTGAAATTTCAAGCGATTGTGCTGCAACGTGCAAAGAAATTGTAGACAAGTCATGTTTTGCTAGCGGTGCGGATGAACTTTTACGGACGGGACTTTTGCGGATGGGACTTTTACGGACGGTACATTTGTGGATTTATTCATATTGAGCTCCCTTAATTCATATTAAGGTCCGGTCCGCAAAAGTCCGTCCGCAAGTGTAAAGATACTTGTTATAGAAATTGTTTTCGAAATTGTTACATTAACTTTTATATACAGGGTATCCCACGGTTGCTGCAACATGCTTAATTTGAGCATATCTCAGCCATTTTAAAAGCTTTAGCAAAAAAATTTTATATAAATGCACCTAATTTTCTCCGCCTGTGACAAAATTTCCGGTGTTCGTCTCTCTATGATTTTTGAATAAATTTATGTATTAAAACGAAAATTTGATTTTTTTAATCCTATTTTGTCAATATTCTAAATTAGCATTTAAAAAAATGGAAATTTAATTCTTGAAAAATTACTCAATTGCCCACAAGCCATCCAAGATCTTCCCATTGAAAATGTTTTGAGCGAAGAGCTTACTCTCCTCACTTTAAACGAATGAAAACCCATTGAACATATCCCAAAATTTATGGATTTTCCCTAACAAACTCGTCGGAATGACATTTGCAAGAAAAAGGCAAGTGTTGCATCTATTTATGTTTCCTTATTCGTGATAAACATTTCCTATTACCCTTAAAAATCACTTTTATCCATAAAATTGCATTTTTTCGCTTTAGATTTTTTCCTGGGTACTCAAACATTTTTTAAGACAAATTTTTATGACTATTATTAGTGTTGGATCCCGAGTCCAGGATCGACCTTTTGGCCAGGACGGGATTTTTCGGAATGCACTGTGGTGGGATTTTCGGGATGGGATTTTTCAAAACTTATTAAATAAACAATTTTTCATTTAAAAATTGTTTAATTTGATCTCAATTCATGAGTTTAACCAAACAGCACCGCAGGTGCGAAATTTTTTGGATAATATTTGTTAAAACAAAGCCAAAAATGGTTCAGAAAATAGTGATTTTTTGTTGTTGGAAAAAATAGAAAATTTTGTTCAAAAAGTAATATTTATGGGTGTAAATTTATCCTGGGATTTAGAGTTCGGGATCAAGTTGCACAACCCCGGTAAAATTTTACCGGGGGGTAGGTCATCGGTCCCCGGGCCGACTTCGGCGCCGGAGACCTATGACCTACCCCCCCCCCCCCCCCCCCTT
>OZJO01022686.1:0-15094 GCA_900406225.1 Acrobeloides nanus | reverse complement strand
GTTCGATCACCGACCACTTTTTGCTTTTATTTTTCAGTATGACGTGTAATGACATTAGGACAACCGTCACGGTCATCAGTCACGGACAACCGTAACCAGCGTCGTAATTATGGGGGAGGAAACTAAGGAATCTTCCCCCAAACCTGACATTCGTCAACGTCACCGATCAATATATAGGTGGATAAACAAGGGAGAGGGGGTCTGGTGCTGGGTTGGGTCCTTAGAATTTTCAAAAATTTGCCTTGGTCCCCCTTTATGTTTTTTCGAAAATTTTCCAAGATAAGAGAAGACCAAAAAAAGAGCCAATCAGGCCGCTCCGATCTTTAAAGAAGAAATGTTTGTCTGTGTGTACGGGCTAACTTTTTTCCTGCACTTTTTTTCGGCCGCAATGGGTCATTTCAACCTGAAATTTTATGGGGAATAACTTTGTAGAACATCAATTCCCGAGGAAAACTCATCTAAGTGGTAACTCATCAACTTTTTTCGATGCTTGCGCATCGAAAAAAGTTGCAAGGGACCAAAATATGCGAATTTCGAAAATGAAACAAAATCGACTAATTTTTTGTACTCAGAGTTTTCGGGTATGGGGAACACGAATCCGAAGGAATTTTCAATTTCGTAACGCAAGGCTGAAAGACGAGCGTCGCAGTCAAGCACTCGGAACCCGAGGCCGAACGCCTCAGGCAATAACTCGGAACGCGAGGCCAAGCGCCGAAGGCTATAAGTCGGGGCGCAAGGCCGAGCGCCGCAGGTAATCGCTTGGAACGCGAGGGGAAGGGAGAAAGAAAAAAAGAGAAGGGAGAAAAGAGAAGAGAGAAATTAGAAGGAAGAAAGAAGTGAAAAAGAGATGAGATGAAATAACCGGCTCAAATAGCGCCGGAGGCGCTATTTGCGCCGCAGGCAATAACTCGGAGCGCGAGGCCAAGTGCCGACTGCGCGTCGGTCTAGGGACTATTTTTTCAAATGATAAATTTTGGTGACGGATAACCGTAATGTTGAATTGTGTTCTAATGCTTGTTTATTTTTTTCAATAAATAAAAAAATAAAAAAGTTTTGAGATTCCTTAGACAAATCGATTAGGAAACGAAGCAAGACGGAACTTTTTCGTATCACATTTTTGCACATCTTGATGGTTATTGTTATTGACATTTTCACAATGATCATTTGAAAAGAGTCTCTCTATAGCATCTAATAAATTTTTTTCATATGTAAAGTTAGTCGGTGATCTTATCGACAGTAGTTCACAGTTAAAGGACCACTAAATTGCTACTAATTTTTGGCTATTCAAGTATATTCACTTTTTTTGTCTTCACATCTTAAAAGTAAAGGTGGTAAAGAAGGTGACAACAAGGTGATAATTGTCGCCTTAAAAAGTAACAACCGTTGTCATCCTAAAAAATTTTCTCTCGAAAAATACTTTATTTTGTACGATTTATATTGTTTCGCGAATTTTTCCTTAATTTTTTTACTCATTAAAAACCTAGAGCCCAGAATATGGAACGGCTAGAATGCCATGTAAAAGAATATGCTTGGGGTAAGAATGGTTCCGATTCCGAAGTAGCCAGGCTTTTTGCTTCTGGGCATAAAGAGTTTTCAATTGGTCAAACTACACCGTACGCTGAAGTATTGTTTTTGCAATCGAACAAATAAAAACTTTTGAAATTCTTAGCTATGGATGGGCACACATCCAGATGGCCCAGCGCGAGTCCGTTCAACTTCCGAAAAATTGAGCCGACACATAGCCAAAACTGACTCGTCGAAAAAACTCCAGAAAGAAGAGATTCATCTACCATTTATTATGAAAATTATGTCTATCAAACATACTTTATCCCTTCAAGTACACCCCACAAAGGTAAGAAAAGGTGAAAATAAAGGGCGTTTCGAAAAAAAGAAAAAGGTCATCCCCCATAGTGGAGTGGTAAGAGGCTTCGATCCCGCCAGAGCGAAATGAATTAAGGCCGAGCACGTTAACCAATCGGCTATGGATCACCTCTCCCCCCCCCCCAAAACCCATGATATGATACTCGTTTTGTATCACTCGGCGAGTTGAGTAGATTGGCGAACTTTTTAAACAAAATTTTGACCCTTGCCTACACCTTTTCGGAATTTTGGTACACCGTGTTATATGGATTTATGTAATTAACCACACACGTTTAGGAACAAGCAGCTAGGCTTCACCAAAAAGACCCTAAAAACTATCCAGATAGCCACCATAAGCCAGAATTAGCATATGCGTTGACACGATTTGAATTGTTGTGCGGTTTTAGGCCGGCTGAAGAAATTTTGAAAAACATGAAGGGTAAAGGAAACCTCGGCTGCCACAAAAAACACAAAATTTTTAGCATTTCCTGAGCTCAAAGCAGTAATGGGTGAAGCGGCTTGTGATCAATTTGAAAAACTATACAAAGCTGGATATTCCCAAGATTCAATCCAGCTTAAAAATGCTCTATCCAGGATTTTTTCCAACATGCTGTATATTCAAGTTGATGAGCCAGATTTTGTTACAGAACAGCTAAAGTTGCTTTACAACCGGTTGGCTAAAAAAGGTGTGCAAGTAAAAAAATATTTTCAAAAGATTGCTGCTTTTTTATAGAACTTTGTACAGGGTCCCCCCCCCCCAAAATGGCAATTTTTTCAAGCTTTAAAATTTCACCAAAATCATATATTGTTGGTTTTCTATGTGAAAAATCGATTGTGCGTATTGCCGAAACTTGAAAACACTTCCCTGATTCAGGGAAGAGATGTGTGTATTAAAGAGAAAATTGGCTAATCAGGAAGTGTTTTCAAGGACGGTAAGGCGTTCAATCGATTNCTTCCCTGACCCTGATTCAGGGAAGAGATGTGTGTATTAAAGAGAAAATGACCCCCCCCCCCCCCAATAGTTGGGTAAAAATTAAAAACTTGAAAAATTGCACAAAAATCGCAATATTGCCATTCAGGGAAGGTCTGTGTATTGAAACGAAAAGTCAAAAATGCATTTTTGAATGCGATTTTTCGACTTTTCGCTTTAATACACAAGCCTTCCCTGAATCAGGGAAGCGTGTTTTCGCTTCGAAAATGTCAAATTCGGATTCCCCACATGTTTTTAACTAGATGGGTCATTTCCAGAAAAAAATTTTCAAAAAATTTTTCACGTTAGTAGCCCCCCCCCCCTATTGTGTAGTAGCTCCCAAATTTCCATAATTTAGTCCGAGGCTGCCTAATTGAAGACACAGTACGAGTGATGGAAAAAATGTACAACGACTTCCCGAACGATGTCGGTTGCTTTTCACCTTTATACCTAAACCATATGATACTAGAGCCAGGAGAGTGTTGTTTCTATGCTGCCGAAGAACTACATGCTTATTTAAGTGGAGGTATTATATCATTTCAAAAAACACTTCCCTGATTCAGGGAAGGCCTGTGTGTTGAAGCGAAATCGCATTTTTGCGACACTTTTCGCTTCAATACACAGATCTTCCCTGAATCAAGGAAGCATTTTTTCGTTTCGAAATTGCCAATTTCGTTATGCCATCAAATTTTTTTAGAGTGCGTGGAATGCGTCGGGTGTTCCAACAACACAATTCGAGCAGCGTGTACGCCAAAGTTTATTGATAGGGAGGCTTTAATCGAAGTGCTGAACTATCGGATGACAAAACCGGAATTTTATATGGTGAATGCCGACAAAATGGACGGCTTCCCGCATGTGGTCGAATATGCGCCTGATTGCAAAGATTTTACACTGCATCAAATCGAGGTAAAAATTATACAACAATCAGTCATATCCTTAACAAAATATCGAAAATTGTCAACAAATGGAGTGTAGTTTGACCCATGGCCGATTGACTAACATGCTCGGCCTTCCTTCTAAAGTTTTCACGGAAAAATAATAGCGCTATCGTATTCCCCACAAATTTTTTTGTAATTTTGACCCTTGCCTGCACCTTTTTTCTCTTTGAAAAAATGCTTGCCTGAAGGCTGTATTAATTTGTAAAAAATTTTTTAGATCACGACCGATCCAAATTCACTATCATCCCAACTTCCAGCCAAACTACCAAGCCTAGAATGTGGAAGCATTATGGTGATTGTCGAAGGTGAAGGCTATATTGAAGACAGCATCACTAACACCCCCAAATATGTCACCCGAGGCGATATCTTCTACATCCGCCCTTCTTGTACCGTTCGATTCAATTCCATCACTGGAAACCGACTCCTAGCCTATCGTACTTTTTCATATGAAGAAGGACCTGATCATTCAAACCGAAAAACTATACCAATTTTTCCGCAAACAGTTACAATTGAAGATCGATTTTCATCAAAGAAGAATATTATTCCAATTGGAAAAGATAAGGTCAGCTTTGGCATGGACATTTTTGACGTGGAATCGGAAATGGATGGATTTTGTTAATTTAAAAAAAAATAAAAATGGTTTTTCTTTAACGTGTTTTCTTATTCATCAAAATTATTAGATTTCATTGCTAAATTGTACTTTTTGCTTTAATAGTAAATTGATAAATAAAAATAAAGTTTATTTTAACATGGTAGGCTGTATGCACAACTGGCGCTAAAGCTAGCGCTATTATTAGCTGTAGCTAACGCTAATAGCTGCAGTTATGCATACTAGCTACACCTATTAGCGTTGCAGCTTTTAGCTGTAGCTAACGCTAATGCACAAAGTGATCCGGAAAAATGTATTAGTTTACAAATTGAAGTGAAGCGAGCGCATAGCTCATGAGAGGAGTAAACTCAAGAGAAAATGCCTGGGGCAGTCAAAGTTGTTAGTGAACGCTCGCTTTCTTTCTTGCACTATGCACGCGCTTATATGTACAAACATAAGACAAATATTTTAACCTATCACATCTGCCACCACTTCGGAAAAAATGCCGTCTCTGGTATTTACATGTTTCATGTGCATAATAGCTACAGCTATTAAAGTTGCAGCTTTTAGCTGTAGCTAACGCTAAGTCCAGGCCAGGCTAGTCTAGACCAGGCTAGCCCAGATCAACTCAGTACAGACTAATCATAAAAAATATACCAAATCTATACATCCACCTATAACCGACAAATAAGGCTTTGGAAAAGTCGCAAAAATTGCAGCCGTACCCAAACTTCCGCTAACCTGCCTTATCCCACCATCAAAATCATTAATAGCATCTAAATTTTTCAGACTTATTTTATTGCTCACCAATTTTCTCTTTTACCGTAATAGACAGCAAATGTTACCGCGGCACCAAAAAATGACCCCAATGTTTGCGCTATGGAGTAAAGTATTAGTTCCTTCCAATTTAATTCGCCTGTTACCCAAAAGACTAGCGAAATAGACGGGTTTAAATGGCTTCGGAAATTAGGAATCCCATTTGCACAGCAAATATTACACTTAAACTAGCCCCAAAAATTGCATCAACTACGCTGTAGTCTCCTTTTGATAAAACGAATATGGCCAAGTTGCTTGTTACACATAACTAAAAAATTAAAGCATCGGCTCTGAAAGAATCGAGCTTCCAGACGCACTAAATTTTTTTGATAAAATTTTAAATTTTTTTCTGCATAACATTATATTTCATGAAGTGTTGAGCAACTTTGCGTAGCCCTGAAAAATAAAAAAACTTTCAAGTCAAAACGATTTATCCTTGAAAAGATAGGATTTTTTTCAGGTTACCTGTAAGACCAAAAAAGCCTGGTCTTCAACTTGGTACTGGGTCAATCTCCAACCAGTGAACGAATCTAGTGGGACCTCAAAAACAGAAATTTTTTAAATTTATTTTTTTAATACTAAAATCGATTTTTTAAATTTTTCTCTAATTTTGTGTATATAGGGGGTTATCTAGGCGCTGAATTCAAAAATGGCTTTATAAAAAATTTTCCAGACTCTTAAAAATTGAAAAAATCGAAGATTTCATCAAACATAAATTTTTTCAATTTTGGTGTCATTTTGTTCGTCTCATTTAGCTATAAAAAATTGTTACAATGTTCATTTTATGAAAATTTAAAAAATTGATGCAAAAATCGATTTTTACGCAAAAAATTCAAAAAAGTTTGTGTATTATAACGAAGAGGTTGCAACAAATTCAAAATTTCAAACGCAATTATCTCGAAAACTTACTAGACTGGTCCTTTAAGTCAAATTATAAAGCAAAACAAGCGGCATAAAGCATGTTCAAAAGATTCATAACGCATCAGAACGGCAGAGAGCATATGTAAAGTTCATAGCGCATCAAGTGGGCTCTACCCGCCTGGTGCGCTGTGAATCTTTAAATTTCCTTCAATGCGATTTAAATAAAAAAACCAATGATTGTAACAGCAAAATTGATATGATGAAACGAAAACTGAATGACTTAGAAAATAAACGGCAACAGGTTAGATTTATTTTAAGGGTCAATTATTAATTAAATTAAAAAAATTTATTGACAAGAGACTAAAATATACTAAATTTCAAAACTTCGCAATCCGCTGGCAATCAATACTGAGCGAATGTCGAGCATGGTTGGAGCATTTACTTCTTTTATTAAATGAAACAAATCGGTCAACATTACGTGCTGGTGCTTCACAAAATAAATTTTTACAAGCTCATAGTCAAGAATATCGTAACATGGTGGCGAATTATAACATGATGATTGAGGACGTAAGTAAATCAGATTTTTGGATTTGAAAGATTTTAAAGGATCAGTCTACTTTTGGGGAAAATTATGCCATGTGATAGAGCACAAAATTT
The DNA here is from genome assembly GCA_900406225.1 of Acrobeloides nanus. NCBI lineage: Eukaryota > Metazoa > Nematoda > Chromadorea > Rhabditida > Cephalobidae > Acrobeloides > Acrobeloides nanus. The sequence continues at coordinate 8,403 of OZJO01022686.1, read as the reverse complement.
GGAGCATTTTTTGTTTTTATGGCACCACCTGAAAATCTAACGGTAAAAAGTTATGATCGAAACAAAATTGTAATTTTTGAATTCAAATGAGTTTGAACATTGAAGCGAAGGCATCAATCAGATTGTTTATTGAAACGATTTAATAAATCATTATAAAATTCAAAATCCTTGAACATTTAAGAAAAAATAAATACAGCATTTCTTATAACTCGACGAGACGAATAAAATGATGCCCAAATTATTGAATTTGAACAATGTTTTGGGTTATTGAAACGAAAACTCTGATTCAGAGTTTTCGTTTCAATAACCCAAAACATTGTTCAAATTCGATAATTTTAGTGTCATTCTATCCGCCTCGTCGAGTTATAAAAAATGCTGTATTTATTTTCTTCTAAATGTTCAAGGATTTTGAATTTTATAATGATTTATTAAATCGTTTCAATAAACAATCTGATTGATGCGTGAGTGCCGGCTCTTCGTTTCAATGTTCAAACTCATTTGAATTCAAAAATTACAATTTTGTTTCGGTCATAACTTTTTACCTTTAGATTTTCAAGTAGTGCCGTAAAAGCAAAAAATGCTCCAAATTTTGTGCTTTATCACATGACATCATTCCTCAAAAGTAGACTGGTTCTTTAATTTAGGCATTCAAGTCGTTCGAGAATATTTGTGGTGAAAATGGTCTGCGAGCTCTAACTTTATGAATATTAAAATAATTTATATATGAAAAATTGAGCTAACTTTCTGTTGTTTTATTAGAATAATACATTTTTTACTAACAATGAATGCCTATTTTTTATAGCGTTGAATTTTTTAAATAAAATATATATATAACCCTATTCATATAATTGAATTTAAAAAAATGAAAATTGATTAACGAGGTTTAAAATTTTTTCGATGTGGTATTTTTTAACAAATGCCATGGGTATAATCGCATCTTTGCCATATGTTTTTATTTACTACGCATACCACTGTTTTATCTAATTGGCAAATGAAAATAAAGTTTATTTTAACATGATGGGCCGTATGCACAACTGGCGCTAACTCTATTATTAGCTGTAGCTAACGCTAATAGCTGTAGTTATGCTTACTAGCTACAGCTATTAGCGTGGCAGCTTTTAGCTATAGCTAACGCTAATGCACAAAGTGATCCGGAAAAATGTATTAGCTTACAAATTGAAGTGAAGCGAGCGCATAGCTCATGAGAGGAGTAAACTCAAGAGAAAATGCCTGGGGCAGCCAAAATTGTTAGTGAATGCTCGCTTTCTTTCTTGCACTACGTACGCGCTTATATGTACAAACATAAGATAGATATTTTAACCTATCAAATCTGCCACCACTTCGGAAAAAATGCCGTCTCTGGTATTTACATTTTTCATGTGCATAATAGCTACAGCTATTAGCGTTGCAGCTTTTAGCTGTAGCTAACACTAATAGCGGCAGTTGTGCATATTAGCTACAGCTATTAGCGTTAGCATCAGTTGTACATACGGCCCAGTGAATCAAACTGTACAAAAAGCCGATAATCAACATTTTGCAGGCCCATTGCGCAGTGGATAAAGAAGCCGACCGGCGGATCTGACAAGTTAAGCAACGTTGAGCCAGGTTCGATTCCACTACGGTCAAACCAGGTTCACTGGGTCTACTTTTGATTTTCAAAAAAATTCGAGAATTTTTGCCTATCATTATTTTTTTACTTGGCCGGAATCAAACCTGTATCTGTTTCAATATTGCTAAACTTACCAGATCGGACGATCGGCTTCTCTATACAGTGCGCTATTAACCTACAAAAATTTTTTGACTCAGCGTGGAAACGGACCATAACTTTTTTTATACAAATTTTCATTAACGATAACCTTATTAATACATACTACGAGAGTTATAACTAATACTTTCTATTACAATCTTTTCCGGTATATCCATCTCCTCAGAAACTTGACTATCAAACTTTTTATCCTTTAGCGCAGGCACAAATGGGTTAATAAACGATTTGTATAAAAAAGTCCCCACTTGACCTCCAATTGTTGGAGCTATTATAGGTATCCAAAACCATTTGTAGTTATTAAAGCTAAAAATGGACACAAGTAACATAGAAAATCAATTATAAGCTTGCCTAAAAACTTCCCATCCATAGCCTGCGCAGAGAAGAAACAATCTCGGCCCGAAGTCACGAGCTGGGTTTAACGATGCGCCAGAATTCATAGAGAAGCTAAGCACGGTGACGAGTAAACCGATACCGAGAACTGTTGGTTGGGCATATTTTGGGATCCCGTTTCTTTCATCAATTACAGCAAATACGATTACTACTAGTACACAGGTACTAGTGATCTAAAAGTTATCAGTGTTAAAAACAGGGGTGTAGGTGAGTCTAGGAAAGACCAGGCTAAGCCAAAGAAAGCCAAGCTGGGTCAGGCTAGGCTAGGCCAAGCTACCCCAGATCAGGCCAAGATAGCCCAGACTAGACCATAATAGCCCAATCTAGCCTAGGTCAGGCTAGTTCAGATCAGGCCAGGCTATCCCAGACCAGGCCGGAATAGACTAGACCAAGCTAGCCCAGGCCAGGTTAGTCCAGACTAGGCCAGGCTATCCCAGACCAAACCAGAATAGCCTAGACCAGACCACGCCAGGCTAGCCCAGGCCAGGATAGCCCAGACTAGGCCAAACTAACCAAGAACAGGACAAGCTAGTCCAGACCAGGCTAGTCCAGACCAGGTTAGCCCAGACCAACTCAGTACAGACTAATCATAAAAATATACCAAATCTATACATCCGCCTATAACCGACAAATAAGGCTTTGGAAAAGTCGCAAAAATTGCAGCCGTACTAAAATTTCCGCTAACCTGCCTTATCCCACCATCAAAATCATTAATAGCATCTAAATTTTTCAGACTTATTTTATTGTTCACCAATTTTCTCTTTTACCGTAATAGACAGCAAACGTTAACGCGGCACCAAAAAATGATCCCAATGTCTGTGCTATGGAGTAAAGTATTAGTTCCTTCCAATTTAATTCGCCTATTACCCAAAAGACTAGCGAAATAGACGGGTTTAAATGGCTTCCGGAAATTAGGAATCCCATTTGCACAGCAAATATTACACTTAAACTAGCCCCAAAAATTGCACCAACTACGTCGTAGCCTCCTTTTGATAAAACGAATATGGCCAAGTTGCTTGTTACACATAACTAAAAGGAATTAAATTTATTTAGACTTATCAATCTCTGTCGGGTTCAACTTTTTTTTTCATAGTCAAGTGGTTAGGACCCCAGACGCCCTCATTGAAGGAGTGGGTTCGAGCCAGCTTGAATCGATTTAGTTTCAGAAGCCGATTCGTTGACGAAATTTTCAGCCTTCCTAGAAGGGAGAAGGACCTTCCTAGAATTTTTCTAGGCGCTGAACAAGAATCCGCCATTATTTTTTTTGTCTTAGACTTCGGAATCATGGTCAAATACGGCTTAAAAATTTTGAGTCTTATGGGTATACATCTCGTAGGGGTGTAACTGCCAGTGGTCAAAATCAAAAATTCTTTCAGATTCGAGTTCTCTCTCATATCGGAAAACCCCTGAAAAGAATATCCAAAATTCAGAAGATATGGATTTTTGTTGTTGAAAATTCGAGTTTTTTTCACCAAGGGGTGAAAACTCGAATTTTCACAATTTTTTCCAAATCTTGTGAATTTTTGTATTCTGGGGTTTTTGACATGAGGTACTCAAATATGAAGGCATTTTTTATTTTGACTACTGTAAGTCCACCAACGAGGGGTATACTCAAAAGTCGTATTTCCTGATTCAGACTCATCCAATCATTTTCATGCGTGCGATCGATTCCCTGCCTAGAACAACCGTAGGAATGTCGAAAATTTCTCATTACTTACCACAAAAAACATAGTACAGAAAAACTCTGAACAAAATAATGCAAAATAACGTGATTTAACAAAAGCATTGTTTTTCAAATTAAAAGAGAACATTTTATTGATAACCATAATAATTATATGTTGTGTATTCGACGCCAAAAAATTTTAGGGATGTACTTTTTGACAGTCCATGTGTTTCGATAAGAAAAAATATGGGCAGAAGATTTATGTAAAGCTTGTGATAAAACACCAAACATTTAGCGGAAGAATTTGTGACGAAAAAGGTATTAAGTACAGTTAAGCAGATTATCAAAGCATCAACTAAAATTAGAACTAATCAATTCTTTACTTCTACCCAAAAATTGAGGTTGTGGCAAAATTTCTAAACAATTTTTTAAAATATCCGATAAATCATGTCAAGACTCAGGTTTCTCTGATCAGGACCGAACGATGCGTGCAAATGAACAAAAAAATCGAGAACGATGGAAAATGTCAGAAGCTAGGCTTAGCTCGAGCTTATTCTTTAGTCCGGCCGGTAGCCGATCAACGGAAACATTGTATCTTTTACATCTTTGATAAACCATTCTATTTGTACTACTACATCCCAATCCCAAGGGTGAAAAAAACTGAATCGTTGTAGTTATTGAGATAATAGCGTTTGAAGTTGGCGATTTTTGAAACCTGTGTATTACAACGAAAACATGAAACACAGTGAACCGTTTACGACAAAGTAAACACACACGTACATAAACAAAATCACGAACATAGTGCGCTTTTTTCTTTGCCCTGCAGGGCAAAATCTTTTGAACGTAAGGGGGAACCGAACCCTTGCAAATGCCGGTGATCCTTGGCAGCGCACCGGACCACTACACTATGGCGGTCAACTGAATGACTCGTATTGAATTTCGACCTTGTGGCAGTGTCAACCACAAAAAAAGTATAATTTTTGAAGAAACGCAAAAAATAAACGACGCCAGCTGGATTCGAACCCGAGACAGTTCGCACCCTATTCTGGCATCATTGCACTTCGCAATTTTCCATCCTATGATAATCATCTAAAGAGCTTTAGCTAATTTTTTATCAAGATTTCAGGTTTTCGTTGTAATACACAATCAATTTGAACAATATTTTTGATTTTAACAAAAAATTTATTTTCATGTCATGAGATTAACAATACCAGTATATAAGCAATCATTTAAGATCTTTATTTATATCAATTCTAACAACATCTGGAAGAATTGTAATGGGTAAGCCTGGCGCCACAGCGCATCGCTCATATCCAGATGGAGTTGATTGGTAGACTGATGAAACTACCCAAGAGGTGCTCACTGGGGAATGTCGCACTAAAAATCAACCAATCTTCTTATATAAAACGTGTAATGCACAAAAGTGGGAATACCCCCAAAACGCTATAAAATCGGCCAGCGACTTGTTCTAAACGGTTTTTCTAGGCGGGGAATCAATTACGAGCATTTTCGAAGCCTGAAAACGGTTCACAAACCCTGATTCAGGGAAAGGGAGGATGTATTGAAGCGGAAATTATACTGTTTGTTTGTTCGGGCTAACTTTTGAAGATGCGATCCAAACCATCACACGATCAGGGCAAAATTCTAAGACTTTTGACACTACTTTTGTGAAATTTGGTGAAAAATTTTTTTTCAATTTTTTACCCCTTGGAGAAAAAAGGTGAAAAAATCGAAATTTCTTCAAACCGGTTGATTTTTTGTACACGGAGGGTTTTCGGAAACACGAATCTGAAAGAATTTTTTGATTTTGAGCGCAGGAAAAATTAGAAAATAAAAAATTTTTAATTTTCATGTTGAAAAATGATATATTCAAAAAGTTCATGAAAAATGGAGCATTTTTTGTTGTTACGGCATGTTCTGAATCGTTGTAGTTTTTGGGATAATTGCGTTTGAAGTTGGCGATTTTTGAAATCTGTATATTACAACGAAAACATGAACGCAGCGAAAATTCATACATGAATCAATAAAAGTTGTGTATTGACGCGAACATTTAAAAAAGTTTTTCGTTTTTCATCGACTTACGAAAACTGCCAAAAAATACGAATACACACCTTTTATTGATTCGAATTTTCACTACATCCATGTTTTCGTTGTAATACAAAGATTTCAAAAATGTCAACTTCAAACGCGATTCTCTCGACAACGATAACGATTCAGAGGTTACCGTAAAAACAAAAAATGCTCCATTTTTCATAAACTTTCCGAATATATAACCTTTTCATAGTATTTTTTCCGAGTGGACTGATCCTTTAAGGTTATACACAATTTTCTAATGATACCCGAAATCCTATCAATAGAATTAGAACTGGCTGATGATGAAGTCGAGGATCTTCTCGAATCGTTTGAAGAGTGTAAATTAGAGTTATGTTTTCGCGAAGCGACAGTTGGAGTTGAAATCGTTATGCCTAAAATTGAAGATTTGTTATTTTTGAAAAAACATAGATCAGGATAAGCATTAGCGTATCCAGGGTTTCAAAATTTCGATCCCAAGAAGTGTGAGTGGCCCAAATTTTTTCAGGAGAAACCCACAGAATTTCAAAATTTCGATTTCAGGAAAGTGAGAAATCCAAAAAACCAACAAATTTTCAAAATTTTCTATTTTTCAATTTCTTAACACGGGAATACTCCTTCAAATTTCTGGTATCTTCTATTATTTTAAGCTATTCTGAGCAACATTCAAAAAAAATTTTAACAACTTTTTTTTCACAATCTTTTTTTGAATGCTGCTCTGAATAGCTTAAAATAACAGAATATACCGGAAATGTGAAGGAGTACTTCCGTGTTAACAAATGTTTTATTTTGATGTAGGGAAGGGGGAAGACTCAGGTAATCCTTAGAGAACAAGAAAGGACCTTTTTCTACCATACCTTTCTTTTCTCTTGGCATCGTTGAACTCTTAATCGTATACAATCTCTTTGAACAGCAATGATGCCCACTTTCAGTATGCCCAGGATTTCGGCACACCAAGAATTCCTCTCTTTTCTGCTCTTGTGTCTCAACCGCACTTTCTGGTACAAAATTCGATCCCATCTGGGACTTCCTCGAGACCAATCTTAGCCGACAGCACAAATCCACCGGGTTTGGTGTTTGTATGGCAACATCTTTCGATACGACTTCTTTGGCATCATTTAAGCCAAGAATGAGTTCATACGAAGGTGGGGTTGACGTGGATTCCTCGATGGAATAGGATTCGGTGCTGTCAGAATGGATTTGATGGAGATCAAAGTTGTCCGAGGGGTTGAATTTTTCAACAGCATAATATCTACAAAAAACGGATTAGAGAGATATTTGCGGGTGAAGTTTTGTCTGTGTATTACAACGAAAACATGTACAGGGTGACCCAAAATGGCAATTTTTTCAAAAATTTTCAAGTTTTTAAAACCAAAATAGCCCTATAGGGGGTTTTATATGCGAGAAATCGACTGCTCGCATTGAAAAATCTTGAAAACGCTCCCCTGACTCTGTATATGCCTATTTTCGCTTCAATACACACATCTTTTCCCTGAATCAGAGTTAGGGACGCGTTTTCAAGGTTCGGATCCAATCCCTACCTAGGCCCCTTTTCATTCATGGGGAAATAGTGCAACATTGAACGTTCTCTATTTTTCATTGTTGAGTCCAAATTCTTTCTTCTTTCATCCCCATCACCAAATCCATCCTTTTCATAAACAACTTCTGTTATATTAACATGTTCAATAACAACATGTTTTTCATCTTCACGACTGGGTTTTCTTGGTCTTGATGTAATTTTGATTTCTGTATGCATTTGATGGACTTTAGCACCGAATATTGAACAGTCATCTTCTTTTTTATTTTTTTCTTCAAGTGGTAAATTATTCAACTCAATTGTTGCTGCTATTTGGGATTCTGGTTCAGATTCCGCGGAATAAGTTCGGGCTGGTTTTTCTCGAGCATTGTATTCTTCTTCGAAGGAGTGTGGATCGTAATAAGTGGTGCGGACAAAGCCGATGTCTTGGTGGTCTTTATAGGAGATTGAAGGGACACGGAAGTCTTCATATCCGTTCATTTGAACGATTGAAGAAGCTGGGCTTATCGGAGGCTCTTCTTGAAACTTAGATTTTGGTTCGTAGCCGTTGATTTGGACGATTGAAGAAGCTGGGCTTATCAGAGGTTCTTCTTGAACCTTAGATTTTGGTTCGAATATGGAGAAGACGAGATCCAAATTGATCGATTCATAGTGTTTTCGTTCTGGGATGTTTTCAACCGTTTTTTCCATTCTTGTAACAATATATGATGATTCTTGTGTAGACGTATAGCCGATCGGTATTGTTTGAGCTTCTTTCCATTTTGTTGTTGCTTGATCCATTTGATGGTTAACTGGGATAGCATCTTTTGTCATCGTCTCCTCAAAAAATTGCTGAGCTTGTTCATAAGTAATACTCTTGTTCTTAGGCGCATCAAAGGCTTTATCCAAGGGTTTACTCGTCGCATCATCCGAAACTTCTTCAGACGAATTCAAATCCGGAACACCAACTACAGCATTTTCTAGAGCCAAAAGTGCTTC
>OZJO01022682.1:0-10297 GCA_900406225.1 Acrobeloides nanus | reverse complement strand
TTACACTTACTTTTCACTAAAGTAAAAAGTGAAGTGTAAAAACTTTTGGAACAACCCAATATTCTCTGTAAAAACAACTATACAAACATACAAAAAGATTGGGTTGTACCATAATCTTCGAGTTTTTGCAATGAAATCTTTACAAAAATGACTCCTATGAGAATTTTTCTATGCGAGGAATCGATTGCCGAATCATGAAAATGCTTCCCTGATCCTGATTCAGGGAAAAAGATGGATTTATTGAAGCAAAAATGAACCAACATTCGGATTTTCATAGGAAAAATGGCTAAGGGATTTTCGCCGAAAAAACGTCTAGAGGGTTTTTCTATGCGAGGGATTGGTTGCGCGCATTACCTAATCGTGAAAATGCTTCCCAGATTCAAGGAAAGGAGTAGGTGTATTGAAGCGAAAATGGACCAAAATTCGGATTTTCGTCGGAAAACCAGCGGTTTAGAGGGCTTTTCTAGGCCGGGAATCGTTTGCGCACATTTCCAATGAATGAAAAATTTCCCTGATACTGATTTAAGCGAGTTTAAACAATTTTCATTATGAAACCTTGTATACCCATCGTATGGACACGTTCCAACAGTTAAAATCAACAAATTTCTTCAGATTCAAGTTCCCCATGTCAAAAACCCCCCGAGTAGAAAAAATCAGAACTTTTTGAAGTTTCGATTTTTTCAAAAGCCCGAAAATTATGGTACAATCCAATATAAACATACGGGATAACTTGACGTTTCAACTCTCCAAATAAAGCTGAAAGATTCACCGATTGAATTTCCTTTTGCAATTGTTGAAGATGCTTTCCGGCAAACTAAAAAAATCAAAAATAATTTCAAGTAATGTGCACCAGATATAGCAAAAATTCATGGATGAGAGGGAGGGGAATCCTATTTTTTTTTCAATTCATCGAAGGTCGAGAAAGAAAAACCCGTAAATGGAAAATCATGATTAAAAAAATTTTTAGCACCAACATATAAGTGAATTCGCTAAGTCCATTTATATGCAACATACCTGAGCTCCAGTAAGTGCAACAAAGAGTCTCATAACATCATTAGCACCCTCAAAAATTCGGAAAATACGAAGATCTCTTAGTACTCGCTCCAATCCACATTCCTTCATAAAACCCATTCCACCATGAAGTTGTATAGCCTCATCACAGACGTGCCATGCATTGTCCTAAAAAATACAAAAACATTCTAAAAGGCAGCAACGGAGGACTAATACTTACTGATGCGAAAACCTTGCCAATGGCAGCTTCGAGTTGATAATCTTGAACGCCAGCGTCCATGTTCGATGCGAGCATGTATACAATTGATTCGGTCGCGTAATGTCTGACTATCATGTCGGTAACCTTTTCCTGGACGTTTCCAAATTCATACAACTTCTTGCCAAATTGAACACGAGTTGTCACATGGTCGATCTAAACATCAGTTATAAAATTCCAAATTTTCAAGCCAATTAAAAGGCTCTAGGACTTTTCACAACGAAAAGCCATGAATTAAACTTACTGTTTTTTGAATACAATACTTCATGGCACCAGTACATGCCGCTGGGATACCAAATCTTCCGTTATTTAATATGTTCATGGCAACCTTAAACCCTTCACCTTCTTCTATAAACAAAAATATAAAATCTATCAATTGATAATAAAAAATTACGTCCAAGTAGATTCTCAACAGGTACTTTCACATCTTCAAAATACACTTCAGCGGTATTTGAGCCCTTGATGCCCATCTTTTTCTAAATATAGAAAAGGGCAAAATACCAACAAAAGTGAAAGACAAACCTCAGGTGGTCCAGAAGTGACACCTCCGAAAGCACGCTCAACCACAAAAGCAGATACTTGGTTTCTAGTTGTTCCATCTGGCTTCTTAATCGGAGTCTACAAATTAACATTTTGAAAGTGTTATTGGTACGAAAGTTCGGAGACTCGGCATAAAAAATTTCAGAGCTCCCTCCCATTAAAAAAAACTTCCAGACGTTAATAAAATTGAGACGAATAGACTTTTACACAATATACACGAAACAATCAATTCTTTTTCGTGTCAACTTTCAATGATTACCTGGGCGAAGACCGTAAAAACATCCGCAAATCCACCATTGCTAATCCAAATCTTGCTCCCATTTATAATATAATGCTTTCCATCAGGAGATTTAACAGCTTGGCTTTGAATTGACTAAATTCGAATTACTCCAAAGCTGCCATAAAAAACTTACATTTGCATCCGATCCAGAGCTTGGTTCGGTTAAACAAAAAGCAGCAAACTTTCTTCCCGTAGCTAGATCAGGTAAATACTTTCGCTTCAACTCATCTGAACCAAACAAGAGGATTCCTTTGTATCCAATCGACTATAAGATCATGTCAGTACAGTGGCGTAGCCAGAAAAACTACGAGGGGGTACTTGAGGCACTTTTCCAAAAAAGGTTAAAATTAAGGGGGGATAAACATCCAATTTTTTTCAAGAACGGGACACTTGGCTACTCCACTGTGTTAGTATAAAAGTATAAACTAACCTGATGTGCACCCATAACCACACCTAGTCCGAGATCGTTAGCACCTACAACTTCGGCAAGCCGTGCCATTTGAGTATTGTTTAAGCCAGCACCTTCCAATTCTTCCGGAACGACAGCTCCAAATGCACCAAGTTCGGCAAACTGTTTCAAAACATCTTTAGAGATTTCTGACTTTTCATCATTTCTAAATTGCATATTAAATGATGCAAATAGAGAAAACTTCTGCTTATGACAAGCATTTTTAAATTTTTATCTATCTATAAGGAAGTTATAATGCCCGTTAAAAGGGGGCAAATGCCGGTACTTATTTAGAATACCTTCTCTGTGGAACATGCTCTTTAGTCGGCTCAAAATTCGCATAATTCGAGCAAATGGATTCAGAAGATAACAAATGGATAAAATGGAGTCAGAAGAGAAATGGAGAAAATGAATTTATGGCCGTAGACGTAGTAGCTCAATCAACATAGTTTTCACTGCATAGGCTCTAATGAAACGAAAATTTTCTACCAACACATAAAACATTAACAAAAACAACAATCAATAAAATACATATTTATTATTCATAAAGATTCTTGAAGTTGAATTCTTCTACTTGGTTAATGGCAAAAAATCATCCACATCCATAAATACAATGCCATCATCTTCAAAATTGTTCCATAACATCATCGACATGTTCAGGATTTTAGGATCAAAGTCCAAAAAAACTTCCGAAATCCAAATTTTTCGATGAAAAATGGATCTTGGACTCAAACTTTGATCATCCACATATAAGGTGCACGTGCACCTTATTTAGAATACCTCCTCTGTGTAATGCTAGCATCCAGTGGGAAAAAAATATTCTGAAAAACTATCATATCCTTCATAAACTTCGAGGATTTGAATTAATTGAACTTCTTTATCGCTAGATTCGAAGTTTTTTTCTGGCTGACTCATATAAAACTGTACCCGAGCATGCTCTTCGACCAACTTGCGCATCCAAAAGCACTCCGTAGGTGCTGATGGAGTGCTAGAACCTACTTTTTCAAGCCCTGTGTAACCAACAAGGAAGTATTCTAAATAAGTACCCAAATGGCCCCTTTTTGAACCTCTGCTCTCTAATGATTTTAAAAAATTGCCTCCCTTTTGAAGAAGTTTGCTCCCCCCCCCCATTTGTTGCCTCCTTTTCTAATCATATAACATTATTCCTAACCTAGCACCCCTTTCAATCCACCCAAAATTACAAAGAAACACTTACTCAAATGGATTATTAACTTCGGCAAGAAATTTCTCGGTAGGACTAAGAACCATTTGAAGCATTTCACGGCGGTCATCATTCAAATTTAATGGGTACGGAAACACTTGATCTAGAATAGCTCGACCACGAAACAAGTTCATAACAAACGAGAGAGTCTCCGGTGCTCGCTTTACTTCAGGCGATTTTTCTGCTTTTCTAGGCGAAACCGAAGCGGCTGGTGACGCTAAACTGCGCTGGCATTGCTTGCTTAAAAATTGTCAAATTAAGATATTTAAAAAACAAAATACGGCACTGTAGGTTAACCCTTGTCGTTTTTAAATTCAAAATTACAGAGTGGACTTAAAAAAACCGAAATTTTGCCGTTTTTAGCAAAAAAAATTGAAACAAATCGAAAAATGACGATTTCATGGCTAAGTTAGCATTTTCAGAATTTTTCAATGCGCGCAATCGATATAAAATTATCTCGCATAAAATTATCCCTAATAGATCACTGTTTGAAAAAAAAATTTTCGCAAATTTTTTCGTCAAAAACGGTAAAATTCCGTTTTTTTAAAGTCCATCCTGTATTCAAATTTCCACTTTCAACACTTGACTATTTTTTAATCTTATCTCCAACAGTTTCATGTTTTGAAATTTCAAAAATGTTCACGGTAATTTTGAATTACAAAAAACGATAAAAGAAAGAGTTGACTAATGCCCAAAATACCTTTTAATTCGACTACAAAGGGATTGCAACAAAGATTTGTTATAGGTGTTGAGCATGCTTGACTCGAAAATAAACTATCTAAATTTACAAATATTGAAGTAAAAATCTCAAAAATTGTTTGTACGAAAAATGACGTATGTAGCTAGCACGTTTTCATTGGAAATCAAATCGAGAAACACCGCGTGTTGGGCGTTTCATTGACCTAATAACAGAGAAGAGTCAACTGTTCGGCCTGTCGCATGGACTTTGTACTTTGTGGACTTGACGTTTGTCTATCTTTACCCGACTGATGCATTTGCATACAAAAATTGAAAACAAGTTTGTAGTCCGTATTTGAAAAAAATCTTCACCAAAATTAAGAAGCTATTAGGTTTTTCCGGTCTTCGGCCGGTTTGGGAGGAGCTATAGCAGGGTGGTCAAAGTCCGAAGAATGAAAATAAGAACATTTTTTTGAAAAATAAGAATTTTTTTAAAAAACAGTGAGAAAATAAGATTTTTCGCATTGTTTTCAAATAAAAAATAAGATTTTCTAATAAAATTTGCTCACAAAATAAGATTTGAACTCTCAGAATAAGAACAAATCTTATTAATAAGAACACTTGGTCTAGCCTCCTCTCCACCCCCTAACCAGTGTCGTATCCAGGATTTTCTTTTCAGAAGGATAATTTTGAAGGTCCCAAAAACATAAAAATATCGATTAGCATATGTCAAGCAGTGTACCCAGAAAATATTTTCGAAAATTTTCCAAGTCTGTTTTTATGCCGGATAAGAGGGAGGCAGGCTTGCGATAATGTCTTTATTTAAAGGTTTTCCTTTATAATTTTTTTTCAAAAAAATGCATTTTTTAAAATATTTTTAAAGTCCGATTTAAAAACTAATGACAAAAATGGGCTCTTCATTGAAATCGCATGGGGGGTCGCTTATATCAAAATAGGTCCAAGTATTAAGAGAATTCGAGATCTCGATGCGTGTCTTTATTTTCTTAAAGGAAAAAATAAAGACATTATCGCAAGCCTGGAGGGAGGGTAAGTAGGGTAATTATTGAGTCCTCTGAAGAGGCTTCGTTAAATTACTCGATATATATAGATTTAAGTACAAACTTTTATCAACCATAGATTTATGGTAACATTTATTGAGGTGAAATTCATAAACCAAAGTCACATTTATCAAATAAATATACAATCTTTTATATGTAATACTTTGACGAATATATAGGCCTGGGTTTCTTTGCTGAACGCACTTAAAATTCATCAAGAATATTAAATTTTGCAGATAGTTACGATAGCATATGCATAAAGTTTAGATATTCAATAACTGTAAAAGAGCATAGCTGGTCGTAAAAAACAAAGTTGAAACAAGAAAGACAGATCATGTGTGGAAACTAATCATTACAATAACGAATATAAGCGGCGTTTAAAGGAACGGTGCACGTCCAACAATCTTGAAGAACAGATTTTCGTTCCAATAATTAGACTAAATTGCAAATCAGGCAAACAATTAAGAGTTGAACCAAATTTTTTTTCATAATTTTTATTAAATTAAAAATTTGAAAAGCTGGTTAAACTCTTAAAAGGAGTGCAAATTAGGGCCCTTCCTTCAAAATTTTTTTTTGAAAAATGACCTACTAGGGGTAAAAATAGGGTGAAAAATCGATTGTGCACACCCCGTCGCGTGAAAATGCTTCCTTCACCTTGTTTTCTCGGAAATAGCACTATTTCACATTTGCTTAAAATTTGAATAATTCCAAACTTCAAAGAAATAGTGCTATTTTCACGAAAACAAGGTGAAGGAAGCATTTCACGCGTCGGGGATGTGCGCAATAGATTTTTCATCCTATTTTTATCCATAGAAGGTCATTTTTCAAAAAAAAATTTTAGAGAAAGGGCCCTAATTTGCATCCCTTTTAATTGTTTGCCTGATTTACTATCAGGCAAACAATCTAACTATTTGTCTAACTATTGAAACGAAAATCTGTTTTTAAAAATTGTTAGAGCGTGCGCCGTCTCTTTAATAAATGCTCTAGATAGATGATAAAATAGACGCCAGAAATCCGTTAAAAGATGAATTCGTGTTGTGAACATTTTATAACCTCATTTTTAGGTTTTAATCAAAAATTCGAATTTTTAGGTTGCTGTGCGTTCACCCGTTAATGCGCACTGTCCCATATATAGGACAAACTGTTCAAGGACCTGAAAAAGTACAAAATTTTTTTTCAAAGTGATGTTCCACAAAGATGTTATTGAGAGCACGCCGAACAACTTTGTAGAACATCACTTTGTATGAAAAATTTTTTTGATGGTTTAAAATTTAATCGAAATTTTGAAACATTAAAATTTCAAATTTTAGGCATCATAAACGAAAAATTGTTTTAAGGCTTTCTCATGATCCCCGAAGGCTCCAGAAACGGATTAAAACTATATTAAAAATAAAGCCGTTTTGCATAATAGCAATAAAAACGATAAAAGGTCCGCACCAGAGAGCGAAAAGGGCATAGACTCGAATGAAACGAAAGGTTTGAAATTTTTTTATAATTTTTTATAACGATACAAATGAAATGACATAATAAAAAAACGAATAAAAATTTTTTCCATGAAAAAAATATATATAAAATTTTTGTTGGCTTTTATGTCGTTTCATTCGAGCCTATGTCGCGAAAAGTTAGGTGGTACCACCCCCCCCCACACCCACTTACTGATGAATGGTACCACCTTGTCGCCCCTGGTCCGTAAGAGTTTCGAAATTTATATGAAGTCATGAGAAATATTTTTGAAGGGATCTTTGTTGTTTTTAAAATTTTTGTATTAGAGTAAAGGGAATTTTTTATTGTTTTGGTGGCTTCAGGTGGGGATTAATCCCAAAATAATCAACGCGCGCATACGACCTATCTTAGCGCTACTAATCACAACACAAAACATTATTAATAAGGAGGACGCACAATATGATCGTCAAGACGGCTTCTCTTCGCCAATGGCTGATCCGATGATGATGTTGAAATCTGAAGTTGGCTGCTGCTGTTGCGCGACGAATTTTCATTGGACATTGCGGCGACAATTTCCGTTACCAAACTCGGATGATTGCGAGCCATGTCCGACCAACCTTCTGTATGAATAACCTGATTCGAATAATTGGCAATGAACTTGATAGCATCCTGTTTCAGTTCATGTGCATTATGCATATCGGCAAAGACGAGATTGCGGCAAACTGTTTCGACCATAAGCCCGGAACGAAGAACCTATAAATTGTTGATTGAACAACTCGTTATCAAAGATGTAAGATTTAAAATTTTAGAACTCAAAAAAAACTTAATCCGAATTCAAAATTCGACTATTTTGAAATAGTGCTATGAAATAACATACTTGATCGCACATATCCTTTAAGCCAGGTAATTGAAAGCGATCAGATGCAGCTAGCAGATCCAACGCCATATTTTGTACATTTGGAGAACGACCGCTAAAAATGAATTATACATTAAGATTTTTATTTGTTCAACTATAGTCCTTTTTTCGTCAAAGATTTTTTCTGAACTTTTGAAAATATTTGAAACTTTTGGACACTTTGTCTGAAACTTTTACTCCCTAGTAGTAATATTACTTTTGAGATAAATTTAAAGGGTACGTTTGGCAATATTGGGTTCCAAAAGTTCACAGACTTCACTTATACCCTATCAATAGAGTATAAAAATGAAGTTCGAGAACTTTGGAAACAACCCAATAGCTAGCTACCAATCAATTGAAAAAAATATGTCAAGAAAAAGACACATACCTGTAAACATAGAAAAGCAATTCAACCATAACCTAAAAATGGTTAAAACTAGTATTAGAAAGATTTTTGGGCTACTACACAATAGGGGATCCACCCACGTGAAAAAATTTTTTTCTGAAAATGACCCCTCTAGAAGTAAAAACGTGCAGGGAATCCGAAATGACATTTTCAAAGCAAAAAAACACTTACTTGATCAAGAAAGGCTTGTGTATTGAAGCAAAAAGTTGCAAAAATACACAGATCTTCCCTGAATCAAGGAAGCATTGTTTCGCTTCGAAAATGTCATTCGGATTCCAACGCATATTTTTACCCCTTGAAGTGTCATTTCTAGAAAAAATTTTGTGATGGCCCCCTATTGTGTAGTAGCTCTGATTTTTTGATAATTCAGCAATTCTTGCCCCCTGTGACATGCCAAAATCATTTTGGAACATTTCTAAATCATCCCTCCTCCTGTATGAGCGCAAAAATCAATTAACATACTTCATAGTCAATATCCTCGTAAACAACTTTATTTGTCTTCGCTTCTTCCGTATGCGGTTCGAGCATGGCAGCAAAAACTGGAGATCGAGCGGAAAGAATTATCTTGTGTACAGGAATTTCTTTACTTTCTTTTTCGTTCCGGCAGATAATAGTAAAATCTGAATGTCGCTGCTCCTTAAACATGACTTCCATTTCGCGTGCCAACTAAATGAAATCTGTATATATATGCCAATAGGCACGGTGTACTATTTCGGGTTAGGGGCCATATCCAAAAATTTTTTCTTCAATTTATCAAAAATTGTCATTTTTAGGGGCAATTTCAGGGGTGACAAGTCTGCTGATTTTACAGAAAAATGCTGATTTTGAGAAGTCAAATCTGGCAAAATTTGATTTTTCAGTATCAAATCTGATTTTTGAGATGCGAAATTTTGTTAAATTTATAAAAAATATAATGAAAAATTAGCATTTTGCTCCTAAAATCTGATTTTTAAAGTCAAATTTGCTAATTTTGAAACAAATGTTCTTGGCATTCCTGCGTAATTTTATGCATAGAATTCAAAAAGCACATCTAAAAAAATGTTCCTTGAGTCAAATTGTGATTTTATCTACCCCCAATGTGAACATAATGATTTTGTCTATACTTCACTTTAAGCATCACTACAATAAAAGTGAATTATGCTAAAATCATTATGCCCAAAATGAGTCGTAAGTAAAATTATACTTTATAAAGGAAAAAATGTGCGTGCCTATCTGCGAGGACTAACTTTTTTCCTGCCCTATTTGTTACGAGATCTTGGTTAAACCGTTTAAAATAGTCCAAAAAGTAGGTCCCGACTATGGAAAAATTTGTCTAAGGGGTGTATTGGAACCACTTGCCGGGAGTCCAAAAATCGATGTTTCAAAAAGTACTCCAAATCGTCTAATTTAAGTAATACATACTTTTTTCAAACAATCCAATTGTACAAAAAGTGCAACTCGGTATCAGAGAGCGCTGTGGCGTTCCAAGTGCAGCGAGTAGTGGAGAGCGCCGTAGTGCTCCAAGTACAGCAGGTAGAGGAGAGCGCCGCAGACGCTCCTAAGTGCAGATCGGTAGAGCAGAGCGCCGCAAGTGATACCAATTGCAGATCAGTAGTGGAGAGCGCCGCAGACGCTCGCAAGTGCAAATCGGTAGAGAAGAGCGTCGCAGACGCTCACAAGTGCAGCTCGGTAGCAGAGGCCGCGGGCGATACCAATTGCAGCTCGGTAACGTAGAGCGCCACAGGCGCTCCCAAGTGCGGATCGGTAAAGTAAAGCGCCGCAGGAGCTACCAATTGAAGCTCGATAGCAAAGAGTGCCGCAGGCGCGTTGACCTAGGAACTCACTATATAATTCAAGGAAACATTTTCACGTCTAAAAAATGGGATTTTTGAATTATAAGACATAACCAGTAAAAATGACGTTTTATAAAAAAATTTGAGTCGGTCCCTAAACCGCCCGCCCTTGGATGTTCCCTCTATTCCAGGGGTCTGTGTATAACACTCAAAAAAACTGCAAAATGACAAACCTCGGTAGTTCGCGGTTCTGGAGCAATGTTCGTGTTTACAGTTTGACTGCTCTTT